>PVKC010016058.1:0-21026 GCA_004027635.1 Crocidura indochinensis
GGGCTAGCTGCTTAAAAGGTTATGATGTATGCCACACGTGTAGTGGCTAGGATGAATAAAGCTGTTACTTTCTGAAGCCTGCATGTGAGTGAGATTTCTACCCGCCGCTCTCATGAATCTCCAGATCTGACGGTTAATGAGGGTTGTGGAGCCACATGATTCAGAGCCTAAAGACAGAGGCCTCCATCCACCTTCCAAGACAAATATAAGGCCTAATTATTACTACATTCAAGAATAAACTGTGATGCTTGGCTGAAATTGGGGAAGGGCATAATTTTTGAGGATTTGAATTTAGTGGCTGATATATGCCAGACATATATTCCATCATTATTTCAATAATTGAATAAAATTTCTTTTGCATGACAGACCCTAATATTTATTTATACAACACATCTCATCAAACATGTCATTGTTATCTTCTTCAGATTTGATTTTACAATACAATTAATGGTACAGGACAGAGTTGGTTTGATCCCAGTCACCACAAACACAAAACAAAATAAAGTCTTCTGACATATTCGAGGTCTTAAATACTATTTGATAAACTATTTGTTCACGTTCCCACAGCCCCAGTATGTAATATTAATTAATATCAATCTTTAGGAAACAGGAAAATTTGTGAAATTTAGTATATAATTATCATGGATGTGCTAATAAAATATAAATGTTCCTAATATTTTAAATGTTAAAATTAATGGAAATAACTGCACTAACAACTATCATGACAATGCAGTGAGAGAAATAAAATGCCTGTCTCAAATACAGATGAGTTGGAGGAGGACTGAGTTGGGCGGATTTGGTAGTGGGAAGGCTGAACTCATGAAGGGGAGTATACTTTATTGTAACTCAAACTTAACTACAAACATGTTTTTAATAGCGATGCTTAAATAAAATATTATAAATACAAAATACAAAGGATGCACAATGGAAACCAAGAGAGAGAAGAGAGAGAGAGAGAGAGAGAGAGAGAGAGAGAGAGAGAGAGAGAGAGAGAATTTATAAGGTACCACAGTTGGACAAGGCATTATACTAATCTATCTGGGGTCCTGCACAATCCGAGTCTTATGGAAGTTGTTGTCTTAAGTCTCTCCTAGGATCATGCCAGCCCTATTTTGTGTGGCTGGCCTTGCTTAGCAGGTCAGGTCAACCTGGGATTCCAGTATTCTTAATTTCACTCATATATAGAGGAGCTGATATTAATGATTACCTCACTAGGGACAGGAAAAAATAGGTGCTTGCCTTGCATGAGGCCATCTTTAGTTCCATCTGTACCAATATGGAGCCCTGATTACTGCCAGGAATGATCCCTGAGTACAGAAGTAAGTCCTAAGAATGACTGGGTATGACCCAACTCCCCAATCCCCACTGAAAAAAATGTTGCTTTCCTCAATTGTTCGCTACTCTGTACACTGAATGCATGTATTAAAGTGGAATGAAAATGGGAAAAAAACAATTAATGGAAATAGTGGGTTATAAAGAAGTGAACAATGAAGCAGTCTCTATTTTTAGGTGAGTCAAATAACTAAATGGTTCTAGTTTATAGAAATAAAAACACAAAAAGAAAAATGAAATTATTAAGGAAGCAAGAGTTAATGTTTTCTCATTGACTTTGATATAGTAATGAGACTTTTACAGAGTAATTTCTAACAAGTTTTTAAAAAAGAAGAGTTAAGTGATAAATGGTTTGGAAAAGGAAAATTACACATCAACAACATGCTGAGAAGGTTGTTGAGTGCATATACACACCAGCAGAGAGTGGTGAAAGCTGAAATAGATCAACGCTGGATACCATTTTGAAGATCTCAAATATTTTAAGGGTTAGCAGGAAGTAGATAGAGAACAATACTGGGGTATTCACTCTGAAATTGTGGTACTGATTCTTTAATTTTAGATAATTAAATTTATTATTCAATGTTAGTACCTAATTATCATTCCTTGCAATATCCAGAGATTTTATAGCAGTATTTTTATTTCTCTTTTCACAGTGAATTAGGAAAGGAAAATAACTCAATGGGAAGAGGAATATGAATATTCTATCATTACTTAGTATCTGTTTAGTTCTATCAATCAGCACTAAGCTTAATAGTTTTATATTATTCTTGATAAAATTTAAATATCTCCTTTCAGATGTTTCAGAGGACAGAAATATGAAGTTTAGAGACGTGTGTGTGTGTGTGTTTAAACTATGCAAAGGACAGGGAAATGAATATAAAAACAACAATAAAGTATTTTCTCATACCACAGAGACTACTATTCATCACAAAGAATAAGAAACTCATTCAATTCACTGCTGGTGGGAATGCGATCCTAGTCCAGTCTTCACAGAACAATGTGGATATTCCTCAAAAAACTAGAAATTGAGCACCCATATGATCAAAAATAGCACTCCTATGGATATACCCCAGGAACACAAAAACACAATACAAAAATTATCTGGATTCCTATGTTCTTGCTGCTCTATTTACAATAGCTAGGATCTAGAAACAACCCAAGTGCCTACAACAGGTGAATTGCTAAAGAAAATGAGTACACATATACACAATAGAATACTACACAGCTGTTAGGGAAATATGAAGTTATAAAATTTGCCTATACATGATGCACATGGTGACTATCATGCTGAGTGAAATGAGCCAAAGGGAGATAGATATAGAATAGTCTTACTCATCTGTGAGATTAAAGAAAAATAAGAGAGAAGGGTAATCATATACAGAGAAAATAGAGTTGAAAGCCAGAAAAATCAATCCATGATATGAAACTTACCACAAAGAGCACAGCTAGAGAAATTAACTACACTAACAAATACTATGACAATGATAGTGAAAGAGAAATATAATGCCTATCTCAAAAACTGCCAGGGGGTTAGGGAGAAAATTGGGGACATTTGTGGTGCGAAAGTGACACTGGTAAAGAGGTGGTGTAGATTTTATGACCGAAATTCAATTATGAACGTGTTTATTATCATGGTGCATAAGTAAATACATTATTAAAAAATAAAGCTATGCAAAGAAAAAAAACACTCTTCTAATAATATTTTCTAGCCTCCATATTTATAGACTTCAAGAAAAGGCACATAATGTCAAGAGTTTTTTTTTTTTTTTTTTTTTTTTTTTTTTTTTTTTTTGGTTTTTGGGCCACACCCGGCGGTGCTCAGGGGTTACTCCTGACTGTCTGCTCAGAAATAGCTCCTGGCAGGCATGAGGGAACCATATGGGACACCGGGATTCGAAACAACCACCTTTGGTTCTAGCTAGACTGCTTTCAAGGCAAACACCGCTGTGCTATCTCTCCAGGCGTCAAGAGGTTATTTTAAACCAGTATAAGATTATTTCTTTTATATTGTTAGTTTGTAAAATCAAAAATCATTGTTTTAGACATGGCATCAAATATAATTTCGAATCAATATTATAGATTTAGTTTTTTGTTATATCTTCTCTAATCTTAATAGTGAAGTAAGAATAAAAATTTCAAATGTCTAATTTGAAACATATTTTTGTTGACTTACCTTCATCTGGGATTCAACCAGGAATCTACCCAGGGTTGCCTCATTAAAGTAAATATCATAGTATTGCTGAAGAAATCACAAGGGATTAAGGATTCTAGTATCAAAAATTTGATTCAAAAGCCAATAAAAGAGTAAAGGATAATCTTAGTCCTCTGCTCACATGAGCAAATATTTGGAAGTGCTGAGGAATAAATGAAGTAAGTCATATTGTGCATGCATATCAATACTTATTAAATATTACATCAAAACAAAATTTCTTTATAATTACACACCTATATAAAATATAATGTACTTTATGTTCTCACAGTTGTAAAGATTATATTTAAACTAATATATTCTGATACTTCGTGGACAAAAATACATAAAATAGAAAAATGCTATAGCAAATGTTTTGTTATTTTTTATATTCATGTATGACTGTTAACTTTTATATATTTATTTACTTTGTTTGGAGGAGGGTCTCTCAAGCATTGCTAAAAAGTTCAAGAGGCCCAGAGGTGATTCTTAAAAATCATTCAATATAAGTTCCTGAGGATGTACTGTTTTCCAGTGCCTGCAGTGTTAAGGTTATTTGGGCTACTGGAAACATGCTCAGAGACCTCCAGAGATGTTTCATTTGAGGCATAGAAGACCACTTGGTGCAGGGTTTAAAGCAGGCCATTTGCATGCTGTAATATACCATAACTTCTCTACTCTCCCCCATCTCATAGAATATTTTTAAAGTTGTTTTATGATGGACTTAAATAGACACATTTATACATTTGATATTATTGAAGGAAAACTGCAATTCATTATTTTGTCTCACTCACTTAACAGACATATGAAATATCAAAGATATAGTAGAAATAATAGTAAACTTGTAAAAAAATTGCTGCTAATTGCTGGGACAGAAAAATATGTATATAATTAAAAGTAAATTTACTTCCATAGTAAGTTTTGAAAAGAACACAAATAAATAATAGCATATAATTAGAATATGTGCACTGAAGAAGTTACAGTGATTATTATAATAAAAAGATAAAATTTTCAAAAGTAAAATGCAATTAAGTTAGGAAGAGAGGGGTAGAAGTATTTCAATATGGTAACTAGCTTATGAAAAACATGGGTTTTAAATGTGAGAAACTATATTAAAATTTTAAAAACAATTAATTGTGATTGGGTACTTGAAGAAAAACACTAGTCTAAAATTACATGAGGCAATGATAAAATAATGGCAGCAAGATATGTTTTGGGATCATGATATTTATTATTAAAATAATAAGACCATTCATACTTTTGTCTTTTCAACTATTTTTACTTTATTCTGTTGGGAGAATTATTTAATAGAGATCAAATTGAGGATAGGGCAGTGAATTATTTGGTAGATTTAATTAATATTAGGTGTAAATACAAAATATAAAAAGTATATATGTTAGCCTACCTGCACACTAACAAATTATCCTGCAAAGTTTCCTGAATATTTAATGACAGAATATGAGTCTTCCTGCATCCAAAAGACAAGTAGTTCTTTACGTACAGCAAAATGTAAAAGTTAGAGCAATACTTTATGCCAACTTCCCCAATACCAAGTCCATATAGCAACATGAGAGCTAGGCATTATATTGCATGTGTGATAGGTTGAACATAGGAAAGGTACCCAAAAAATTAGGAAACTCATTTTATATGTGGCAGTTAGAACATGTACACATCCTCCTTCACAGAAAAATTAAATAATAAATGTACTTCATGAAAGACAAGCCTGAAATATTTACATCTATTAACATGGGATACAAAAAATGTTTCTAGAGAGGTCTTTTTAACTCAAAATAATCAAGGGTATCTCTATCTTTAAGAAAATTATTTTAAAAACATCATTTCTAACTCCTAGCTTCCTCTGCTATTCAGTCCATTTTTTTGAGCAACCTGAACTAAAAAGGTTTTTTTAAAAAAAAACTTCCAGAATAGTGACTAGTGAATACAAAATGTTCCACTTAAATTTGCAACAAAAATAAATTTTATTTAAGTGGAAATCAACTATAATATCTTAAAATAAAGTATATCTCTGATAAATACTGAGATACACACGAATTTTTTCTAAGTGCCTAACAAAGGCCTTGAGCACATCTCAAATAATAGTTAAATGTCAGAATAGGGGCAGGAGCAATAACTCAGTGGTAGGACATTTGTCTTGCTCGTGGCTGACCCAGGAAGGTTCTCAGTTCGATCTCCTGGCATCCCATTTGTCCCTTGAGCCAGGAGCGACTTCAGAGCACATAGCCCTAGTAAACCCTGAGCATCACTGGGTATGGCCCAAAATAAACAAAACAACAAAAAATACGAATAAATGTCAGAATAAAAAGAAGCCTGTCTAATTATGAATTATCACATGAGGAACTATCTCAAAATCAAGTAACAGAAAAGCCTATATCTTTCATTGAGATATTCTCAATCAGAAATTCAAGAGGAGAGAGATACAAATCAAAACAACTATGAGGTACCACCTCACACCATAGAGATTGGTGCACATCACAAACTATGAGAACAAGCACTGCTGGTGGGGATGTGGAGAGAAAGGAACTCTTATTCACTGATGGTGGGAATGCCATCTAGCCCAAACTTAATGGAAAGCAATATTGAGATTCCTCAAAAACCTGGAAATTGAGCTCCCATACGATCCATACCAATCCTAGGGATATACCCTGGGAACACAAAAATACAATACAAAAATTCCTTTCTCACACCTATATTCATTGCCGTGCTATTTACCATCGCTAGACTTTGGAAACAACCAAGATGCCCTTTAATAAAAGAATAGCTAAAGAAAGTGTGGAACATATACACAATGGAATATTATGCGGCTGTCAGGAGAGATGAAGTCATGAGGGAGGACAACTTTGGTGATGGGAATTCCCCTGATTCAATGTTAATTTATGTACTGTGTGTAGTAAACCGTCCCCAGGAGAGGTTTGCTGATGTAGGTAGGGAGAAAGAGGACTCTCCCCTCCAGCTGGGAGAACGCGTCTCCCACCCAGTAACCAGCGGTTCTGAGGTGAATGCGGCAGGAAGAAATCCAAAAGACAGCCAAACTTCCGAAGAAAATAGCTCTTTATTCCTTGCAGAGGTCCAAGCCTCAAACGGCCTGGGTGAAGGCCAGCAAGAGAAAAAAGCTAGTTCCCTGCTTTCCACAGATCCTTGCTTTTATAACCCAGAATCAGGTCCCATCCAATGGAGGAAACAGAATCAAGTACTACCCTAGGGTGGGGGCAGACTGCCAGGTCACACCCTAGGGTAGGGTACAATCACTGATCAGGGTAGGGTCAGAAATGTTTATACACAACAATTCCAGATCATGCTAAGGTCAGAAATGTTTACATACACATCAATTCTGCCAAATCACACCATAGGGTAGGGTACTATCACTGATCAAGGTAGAGTCAGAAATGTTTATACATAACAATTCCAGATCATGATAAGATTAGAAATGTTTACATACACAACACTGTGAAAGATATGTAATCCACTTCAGTCAAAATAAAAATTATTATTAAAAAAAAACAAAGAATCCCAAAGTCACTAATTCAAAGTTTAAGATTTGTTTAATACTATCAGTTTAAAACTTCCAAATCTAGGGCCAAACAGCACGGAGGTAAGGTGTTTGCCTTTCGTGACAAGAATGGTGGTTTGAATCCCAGAATCCCATATGATCCGCTGAGCCTGCCAGGAGCGATTTCTGATTATAGATCCAGGAGTAACCCCTGAACTCTGCCAGGTGTGACCCAAATAAATAAATAGATAAATAAACAAATAAGCAAATAAAATTCCCAAATATCTTCTAAATATTGTCAACTCCTCAAATCCATATCAAATTAAACTAGACGTCTAAGTCAATGTTTCCCAAAGTAGGATGATACTTCTTCCTGGTATGGGATGGGAGAGTAGTATCTTTAGATACCATTGCAAGCCACTTTCTCTATGTTGACTTAAAGAAGGCTAATGGGTGGTATAGGAAATGCTAAGCAATTTTTTTCTGAAAGGGAATTTAAGAAAATAAGTTTGGGAATCTCTGACCTCAGCAATTTAAATTTGATATATATGAGGTTCCCGGTCTATTTTGTACCATCCATGTACTTGTAAAAATGCTGAAAAAAGTATACACAAAAAAATTCCCAGCATCAATAAAGAGACAAGCATAATTATAGACACTCAAGTTCAAAAGAAGAAATGAGATGAAAAAGAATAATCAGTCCCAACCCATTTAAAATCTAGCCAGGAAAGCTTCTTTAAGTTTCTGTTCTGGGACCAGTATTCTAATTCTCATTCTAAATTCCTGCATATCAGATTTCAGTCTTCTGGACTTTTGATTTAATTATCTGAGTCTATACAGTTCATCAAAATTAGTACATATCACAGATTTGTCAGTAGATTATAAGAGATTCAGAAGTATTAATTTAATTCATATTTTTTTAAATTTTTATTTTATTATAAGTTTGCAGTTTATGCTAATGTGAAATTCTCCTCCAAATTATTAACCTTGTATAACTGTAATAGGAGACACCTTATTAAAAAACAGCCTCTTCAAAGACTTTTTGAAATAGCACTTCTACTTATGAAATTTGCAAAGATGGCCAAGGAGCACATTCTGTTAAATGCCAAGAGAGCCCCTGATTTGATTGAAGAATCTGTGAGTCATATTTTTAATATCTAGGAGAGGTATTTTGTGTGACTTAAGTACTCAGTGCTCTTAAGTATTGATCTTCCCAGTGTGGCTAAAAAAAGAACTAAAGAAAATAGAAAACATTATACTAACACACCTTCAAATTTTTTCTATGTCTCTTTTAAATGCAATATCTCAGTTTAAGTTCCTTTGAATATTTGGCTAGGCAAAATTTTTCAAATACAAGATTTGGGCACAGTTTTGTTTAGTAGTAATTTTAGCATATCACTTCTTTCCCTATTTTAGAATCAGCTGTGTCTTCAACAATATGAACATTTTCTTAGTTAAATATGTATACACATTCCTTATAATGTCTGCTTTTGATATAATTACAAATACAATTTGTAAACCTTCTATAATGATACAAAAATCCACTCAGTAGTATTTTTATAATTTTTATAAAGATGTTACTAAAGGTAAAATAGCAAGCATAGCTCTTTTTTCTATTTCAAGTAATTTGGGATATTTTTTGTTTGTTTATTTGTTTTTGTTTTTGATAACACCTAACAGTGCTCAATAGTTATTTCTGGCTCACAAATAACACCTGGAATACTCAGAAAGTACAGGGTTCTGGAGCTCAAACCCAGGTAAACCACATGCAAGGCTAATATCCTATACACTGTGCTATCACTCTGTCCCTCATTCTGGTATCTTATTATAACAGTTATCAAAATTTGATCAGATTAGTCACACTCCTTACTTTAAAGCACTGCAATATGCCAACAAATACCCAATAATTGTTTCAGAACACAGCTTATAAAATTGGGAAGTGATCGACAAAATGAACTGAAAAAGATAGAAGGAAATATTAAAGCCTGCAGTAGAAACCAACTAATTGGAAATCTAAAAAACAATATGAAAATCAATGAAAACAGGAATTAATAATTTGAAAAAATAAACAGACTAATATCTCTGATGAACACAGATACAATGAACCTCAAGAAAATCGTAGCAAATAAGATTCAATGTCTCATCAAGAAAGTCATACACCATGTTTAAGTAGGATTCATTCCAGAGATGCGAGAATAGTTTAATATAATCAAGTTAATCAATGTAATACACCATAACAACAACAAAAACATCATAATATCATATCAATAGATGCATAGAAAATATTTGATAAGGTTCCACACTCATTAATGATAAAAAAAAAACTCTCAACAACATGGGAACAAAGGAAAATTTCTCAATTTTGTCAAGACCATTTACCACAAACCAATGGCAAATATACTCAATGGAGAAAAACTGAAAGCCTTTCCTTTAATATTTGGCACAAGACTAGAATGTCCCTTCTTACCTCTCATATTCATCATAGTACAATTAGGCAAAGAAAAAATAGCATGGGCATCTAGATCGGAAAGGAAATACTTAAGATACTGTATTATACAGAAATAAGATCTGTATATATGTATCTTTATGGAACAAAATTTTATAAGCAGCATATATTCTTTTTTTTTGGTTTTTGAGCCACACCTATTTGATGCTCAAGGGCTACTCCTGGTGAAGCACTCAGAAATTGCCCCTGGCTTTGGGGGGATCATATGGGATGGCAGGGGATCAAGCCACGGTCCTTCCTTGGCTAGCACTTGCAAGGCAGACACCTTACCTCTAGTGCCACCTCGCCGGCCCCATATATTCAATATATTATCATTATTGTATTAAGATATTACCTAATCTAGGAGATGGAGAGGTCAGGAATTTGTTTACTTGATTTGCATATTATCAAAACCAATTTAATCCCTAAAAGTTCTTATGTTTTATACACAGAACCAAAAATAACATAGCAGATAAGGCCTTTGCCTTGCATTCTTCAAGACCTGGGTTGGTCCCCATTCACCAGAAGTGATCCCTAAAAGCAGAGCCTGGAGTAACCTCTGACCACTGCTGCATGTGGGTTCAAAACCAAAAACAAAGGCAAAATTAAACTAGTTATACTATTCAGTGGTTATTGGGGAAAATAAAGATGAGAAAAAAATCTTAATTTTAATGGATATAATGAATAAATTTTTAGCCTCTAACAGAAATCCCTGTCAACATTGAGGCAAACATGCTGCATCTGCTAGTGACTGCTATAAAATATCAAAAAGATAAAATATTCTATTGAATGTAATGATGAACTAATAATGTTTTTTCAAAATTCTCTAGAAATAGCTTTTATAAGAGTTATTACTATAATTTATTAAGTATATGTGTTCTGAGTACTAAATGCCCACTTGAGTTCTTTAACACTTCATCTTAGTTAATGAGTGCTTAATGTTTCTAAGATTCAATTGTCCGTGTTATAAAACTGAGATAATGACTATTTTTCATGGAATCACCACGAATATCTATTTGAGATACCTGATGAAAAATATTTAGTGTGTCACAGAGATTTCTGTATTTTAGCAATTTAATATCTTGATTGTTGATAATAACCTTTTAAAATAAAATAAATACCTTATAAATAAAATATCATTGGGAAATTCTTGATTTTTGAAGTTAATCAACTATTGTTGAAATTTTAGAATGTTCCTAACAATATAATGCTGTCTTCATTCACACAAATTAGGAATGAATTTTCAAGACTTATCTTAGGAATATTTAAAATTAAAAGGCATGTATAGAAAGTTTTTATAGATCTTTTTTATCATACATTTACTATCAACAGCATTAAAATGACTTCCTTTTTACAGATTGCTGCTGTTATTTATACTTCATGATCAATTAAAGCCTAAGAATCGATTATGACTCACTCAGTGTTTTGCATTTCATTGGCTTATACAAATACATAACACTTATCTATCATTATAATATTATAAGGAATAATTTCCATGCCCTGAAAGTCTGGTCTACTAGCGTGTCTTTGACAGAATGTTTTAATTGATATCTGACTACATGTCATACTTTTAGATAATTTAATTTCACATAGTTATACATTTAAATTTTATACATCCATTTTCATGACTTGCTAACTTTGCTACTTATTTTGTTCTTTTTGTTTGTTTGCTTTGTTTTTGGGCAACAACTAGATGAAGGACTACTGTTGACTACTCAAGAATCACACCTGATGAGGGTGGATCTTGGGGGATAAGTTGTGCTGGGGAATAAACCCTTGTTTATTGGATATTATACAAGTGGCCTATCTGCTATACTATTTCTCTGATTCCAACTTTTTATTTTATTTTAGGGGGTCACATGAGGTGATGTTCAGGTTACTCTTGTTTCTGCGCCTATATTTGGTGCCAAGGGAACCAATCGATATGTCAGCGATTGACTTTGGTTTGGATACAAGCAAGGCAAGTGCTCTACTGGCTACATTGTTCAGGACTCTCTAGGTTTCTTCGTGTCTATTTTTTTAGTGGGGCCAAAACTCGCGGTGCTCAGGGGTAACCGATGACTCTGTGCTCAGAAATCACTCTTGGCAGGTTCTGGGACCATACAAGGTTCAATCTGTGTCCACAGCTTACAAGGCAAATGCCCTTCTGCTGAGCTATTGTTTAGGCCCCGTGAACTCTCCACTTTTAATTCTATCTCAAAGAAAAAGTGTTTTTCTTTGTATTTGGCAGATTGAAATGCAGCATATTTAATGGTGTTTAAGATCCATGAAGCCATTGTTTTATAACTTTAGGCAAAGACAGAGGAAGGGGTTATACCACACAGTGGTTCACTACATAGTACACAGTAAAAACTATGATTTCTGATTCTGTTTCCAATAGTGCATACTATATTTGGTCACAATCTGCTCAAAGTAGTAGTTCTCTGTACTTTTTTGGACTAGAGTACAAAGGTTCACAAAACACCAGTCAGCATGTGTGGAACACCAAATGTTGTGCTTATTGTCTAGTATTATGTATTTTTCCCTTCTTAATGTACTTTGTGATGAATTATGACTATAGCCTGTTTCTGCTAACAGCTATTTATTTATTTATTTGATTAGTTAATATAATTTATTTAAAACAAATACATGTAGCAGAGCATATTTATTCTTCATGGACATACAAATATTAATGGTATGAATAATTAATGAGGAGGAAGCTTCAGATTTTAATGAAAATATATTAACTTAATTTTGTGTTTGCTTATTTCTGAGCCGTGCCTAGTCTTGCTTGTAGTTTATTGTTGGTTTTTCACTTGGTGATCACTCCCTGAGAACATAGTGAGCATAATTATTTTTCTAATTAGTTTTCAATAATAGTAGACAAATCAAATTTTTTCTTTGAGCTTATTTATTCTTATTTATTTGGAGAAAAAGTAATTTGGGTATACATTTTATAAACTGTAAACAATATTTTAATTTATGTTTAATTATAAACAAAATATTTTAGTGATTTATATATGTATATATTTTACTTGCTCAAAATCATTATACTTCAAAAATGTTAAGCAGAAACAATTATAGATTTTATTTGTAAGTTTATAAATATGCAGTTTAAATACTTTATATTGGGGCCGGGGAGATAGCATGGAGGTAAGGCATTTGCCTTTCATGCAAAAGGTCATCGGTTCGAATCCCGGTGCCCCATATGGTCCCCCGTGCCTGCCAGGAGCAATTTCTGAGCATGGAGCCAGGAGTAACTCCTGAGCACTGCCGGGTGTGACCCCCAAAAAACAAACAAACAAAAATAATTAAAAAATACTTTATATTTTTCATTCTCAACATTTAAAAGAAATTATTTTATACATTGTATCTATTTGTTCTCAATTTAGTTATTTTTTCACATGATGTTTTATATATTACTTTGTTATTTACAATCTTTTAAATGTACTATTTATAAGTTGTGTAAAATAGCAGATATTATTATTATTTTATTATTATTAATATTATTCTAGTAAAATATTAGAATAGTATATTCATTCTAGGTCTGAACTAATATGAATGAATAGTATATTCATTCTAGTTCTGTGTTTAAATCTAGTTAAAAAATTTCAAATAAACTAAGTGATTTTGCAAGGTCACTCAGCTAATCTCACAAATTTGTCCATATTCACTGACTAAGGAAATGTATAATTCAGAAGATCATGGGTTCAGGTAATAAAGCATAATTATAATATGCTGTCTAATATTTGATAGATTGAGTGTTTCTTAAAGACCCTTTGTTGCTACTAATAACTTACCATCCAGAACTTCTGGTACCTCAAATTAAATATGACAAAACATCCATTTGGGTTGCAAGGGGAAACTAAGTACCATTTTCTGATATTACACACAAGAAATTGATTTGTTACTTTTTAGCTTTTATGTATTTTGTTTATACTTAATATGTTTCCTTTAATGAATAGATACATAGAGAAAAATTCTCATATTGATCCCAGTATTTCATTTGCTTTTTCAAAATAATATTGAAAGATAGCCATTTATTTATTTTTACCCTCTTAAAATTAACTCAAATTCAGTAATATTTCTATAAATTTAATGCACCTAAATAAAGTACACATTTTCATCCAATTTTATAGCAGTTGCTATATTTAGAAACCTTATTTCTGTGCTATTTATTATATTCATTTTCTATGTTAAAATACTCTGTTTTATGGGATAAAGTCTCATTAAACTGCAATATATCAATAATTTTTACTACCTTAATAGCTTTATTTCAGCCCAAATAAAAAGTCCTCATATAATCAGTACATTTAAACATTTTTAGAGTTAAAGTGCTGGCAGTTTAAATCATCTCATTTGAAGAGACTTGAACTACCTAATAGTATATGTTGAATATAATATTTTATCATCAATTTTAACATTTTTGTAAATTTGAAAATATTTAGTAATCATTATTGAGTAGATTATTTTAAATGATATAAATACTGTATTCCATGAATAGTGTTTTAAAAGGTGTGACTATTTTCATATTTTTATTCCATTATAAACAGTCATTAAATTTTCATTCTTTTTTAATCATCCATCTATTCACTCTTTAAACACAAGAGTTTTAGTGTCAACTGCATGCCTGAATAAGCAGCACATACAAAGGTCATGTTAAAAGTACACTTGCATTTTAAAGAAGCTGACATAATGAAAGTGTGACACACAAAATAAAGAAGGAAACCACCTGTGATAGAAGTCTGATTGGTAGGTCAGGGCCTGGTGTTTCTGAGAAAAAATATGTCTTATAAATACTGAAAAGATATATAAATAACTCCATCATACTTGGTAATTCAGAAAGTCTATAAGATATTTTATCAAAAAATATGAGTGTTCTGGATTTTATTTTGTAAAAGAAAATCTGTTTAGAAACTACAGATCAGAAAATTATTAGTTATGAAATTAAATAAAAAGAGAAAATTCAGATATTTTTTGTTAAATGTTGGTAATAGCAACATTTCATTATTACTTCACTTTTATACTACTGATAAGGAGAAACAAAATAAAGTGATATAACATGTCTTATTATTTTTTCCTCATAGCATCTGGATTTTCTTTCTTATATTTCGGATATTAACTAATCTATGCTAGTACATCGAGTACTTGATTTTCAGAAAAGATCTGATAGTGTTTATTGTTTCAATAATGAAGAAAATAGGTATCATATTCAATATACATTTGATAAAACTGAAAACATTAGCTAAGCAGGGGATCCATGTGTCTCCTGGATCTCTGAGAGAATTAATATTTTCACAAACCCAGGATAGGTCATTCCCAGGCATGTGGCCATCACAGCAGGGAGCTGATTTCATGGTTCCCTTGAGAACTCCTGACAGTGGGAAAGATAAATATAAACATAGGAAAGAAGCAGTGACTTGAGTCTACACAAGGAAACATGGTAAAACATTACCAAAAAACCCACTATGCCTGAAGAGAGCAATCCTGTAGATCCAGTCAATAGTAATTGCCTATATAACTATCCTGAAATGGTGTTTAGAGTGGATGTGTTTATAATGTTCTACTAATGCAAGGAAATAATTGAACAGATGTCCATAGAATACTGAAAGTAACATGATCAAAAATAAAATCATACACAAATTACCATCATTAAGATTTACAGTTATTTATCACAAGCAATCTTCCAAGCTGAAGGCAGTGATAGAATATAGTGAAAAATATCTCATCAAGAATACTTGACTCTCATTCAGGTTTGAAGAAATGAAATACAGTTTTATGGATAAATAACAGCTCAGGAAATTCATAAACTCAAAACCACCTTTCAGAAATAAATTTAAGAGGCAACTTTTAAATAAGATGAACCTCACAAAAACACTGGAGTTGAATCATATGCCTGTATGAAATATATCTAAATAATCAGTGCAAACATAGACTCAAAGTCAAAGGCTGCAGAGCAAAGTTGGGGTGGTCATACTAATATTGTACGACACAGACTTTAGGCTTAAAATGTTACAAGAGACAAAGATAAGCATTTATTACTAATCAAGGCATGCATCCACTGAGAAGAAACCACCTTCTAACCAGATATGAACCCAATGTCGGGCCAGAAACTAATTAAAACAATTGCTGATAAATTTAAAGAAAGGCAGCAATAATAGGAACACAATAATAGTGGGAGACTTTAATATCAGTTTGTCACCCAAAATAGGTCAACCAAGATAAAACTAAATGATGTACTGACTTTGAAGGAAGAAGTCGAAGATAGTGGCATAGTAGATTTATGCAGAGCTCTTCATGTCTAGAAAACTGGGCGCATTTTTTTCTCCATTGCACATGTGATATTCTCCAAAATAGAGCTCTCTGGGCCAAAAACATACTTCTATAATAAAGAAGATAGATATAATAAAGAAGATAATATAATATATAATCTTCTATAATAAAGAAGATAATATAATATATAATCTTCTATAATAAAGAAGATAAAATATATACTGAAATATACATATATTTCAGTATATATTTTCAGTTTCAAGAGTATATACATATATACTCTTGAATATATATGTGTATATATATACTGAAAATATAAGTGGATTTTAAGCAGACATGGAGAAATAACTTTAAAACTTAGAAATTATACAACTCACTATTGAACAACCAGTGTGTCAGAGATTAAATCAAAAGATTCCTGTAAACAAATGAGAATGAAGACCCGAATTATAAAATCAGTTTGACAAAGCAAAATCATTGTTACAAGGAACATTTATAGCTTTACAGACATTCATCAGAATGAAATAAAATGTCTACAAAAGTAACTTAATGACTCTTAATAGCTTAAGAAATTAGAAAAAGAGTGACAAAATGAGCCAAAAATAAGAAGACAGAAGGAAATAATAAAACTTAGAGCAGAAATTAATGAACTGGATGCCCCCCCCAAATGTTCAAAAACTGTATCTTAAAAAAATAAACAAATTTAATAAGACTAACAAGATTCACAGAGAAAGTAAGAGAAAAAAACTAAATAAGCAGATTAGAAATGAAAGTATTACATAAATTCAAAGGGTATTCTGAGATCACCATGATAATTTTTTTAAGAATAAAACAGGTGAACCTGATATAAGTAGATAATTTTTGGATTCCTGCAAACTTCAAGTATGAACCAAGATAATCTGGAGTAACTGAACAGGTATAGTATTGAAAAATTAATAGGATAATCAAAAGTTACCCCAAAGCAAAAGCTCACATTCAGATAGATTAACTAAGGAATTCTTTCAAACCTTATTTTAAAGAGGATTGGGGCTGGAGCAGTGGCACAAGCTGTATGGCATCGGTCATACATGCACTAACCTAGGACGGATCATGGTTTGATCTCCCAGAGTCACATTTGGTCCCCCAAGCCAGGAACTATTTCTGAGCACATAGCCAGTAGTAACCCCTGAGCATCTCTGGATGTGGCCCCAAAACCAAAACCAAAACAAACAAACAAAATAAAATCTTGAAAGAGGATATACTGTTAATTCTCTTTAAGATCTTCCAGGAAATTGAAGAAATAAAAACATTCTGAATAGTTTCTATGAAGTCAGCACCACCCTGCTATCAAAGGCAAAAAGAAACCCCACAAAAGGAAGAAAATCATAGGCCACATCCTTGATGAACACTAATACAAAGATTCTCAACAAAATGCTAGCAAACATAATCCAAAATTCATCAAGAAGCTAATGTATACGACCTAGTAGGATTAATTCCTGGAATGCTATAGGTGGTTTAACAAATGCAAGTCAATTAATATAATACATTATATAAATAAAACAAAAATTAAAAACCTTATGATCATAGTAATAAATGTTGAAAAGCATTTGACAAAGTCCATCAAAACTCTCAGAAAAGTGGGAACTGAAGGAATTTTTGTAATTAATCTCAAAACCATTTATCACAAGTCCTTTTCAAACATTATACCAAATGATAAAAATAGAAAACTTCCCCTTAAGATCTGGCAGCTCTGATGACTAAAAATACCCCAATCACCTATTTAGCGTCTCAGATAAAAAATTTAGTGAAAAAATAAGAAGAATGTTCATAGAACTCAAAGAAAGTATAGATAGAACTGAACAGACCACAAAGATAGAAATCAGAAAACTCTAAACTGAAATAATATGACTGAAAACCTTGGTAGATGAAATGAAAACCTCAATGAAAAGCCTCTTCAACAAAGTAAAAGCAGCTGAGGACAGAATCCATGAGCTAGAAGATGAGATGCAGAACAACTCCATACAAAAGAAGAGATTGGAAAAGAACCTTAAAGCAAGTGATCAGATAGCGGAAAAAATACTCAAGGAATGTGAACAGATGAAAATAGAAGTCAATAAATTAAATAAAAACAGCATAAGAATCATTGGAGTCCCAGAGACCCAAGAAGAAAATTCCCAGGAAGAATCAGCAGTCAAGGATATCATTACAGGAAATTCCCATAGTTAAATAGTACAAGCAACCAATGCTGCATGACTGAAGACTACCAGCTAAAAGAGACCTGAAGAAAAGCATCCCAATACACATCCTAGTCACAATGAAGAAACCCACAGATAGGGATAGAATACTGAAAGCAGTAGTATAAAAAATGGAAATTTAATTTAAAGGAGCATCCTTAAGAGTTACAGCAGACATCTCACAAGAAACCCTTAAAGCCAGAAGGCAGTGATGGGATAATAATGAAAAGTAACAAAATGAATGTTTTGCCTAGAATACTGCACCCAGTCAGTCTCACTTTCAGATTTGAAGGAAGTATACATAGCTTCATGGATAAATGAAAGCTCAGAAACTTTTGAGACTCAAAAATAGACTTAAAGGAAAAACTGAAAGGTCTAATTTAAGACAAGATAGATCAACAGGCACACCAAACTTCTGCATGAAGACAGCATTAACTTTCATGAAAATTATCTCTCTCAACATCAATATACTAAATATAGCTGTTAAGAGACACAGAGTAGCAAAAAGGATAAAAATTTTAAATCCAACATTTTGCTGCTACAAGAATCACATCCGAATAGTCAGTACAAACATAGACTTAAAATCGAAGGCTGGAGGAAAATCATCCAAGCAAACTATTCACTTAAAAAAGCTGAAGTAGCCAATATTAATATTAGATGACACAAACTTTAGACTAAGAGAAGTTATAAGGGACAAAAATGGACATTTCATTCTAATCAAAGAGTATGTACAACAGGACAAAATCTCACTCATAGATATATATGCACCCAATGAGGGACCAGCAAAATATTTAATACAGTTGTTGACAAATCTGAAAGATGTTAACAATAGCAACACAATAATAGTCTGAGATCTCAACACTGTTCTATCACCCTTTAATAGGTCATTCCGGCTGAAACCCAACAATAATATTGTAGATTTGAAAAAAGATATGGAAGAAAATGGAATATTATATATAGGACGTTCTCTAGGATAGACCACATGCTCACACATAAAGCACATCTTCATATCAAGAAGACAGAAATTGTACAAACTACCTTCTCCAATCACAAGACACTGAAATTAAAATGAACTACAAAGGGACACAGAAGACAAACTTTAAAACAAAATTAAACAGCTCACTGTTGAAAAACCAGTGGTGGTTAACGACCTGTATCACTTTCTCCCTCTTTGTTTTTCTTTTCTTCTTTTCCCCCCTGGTTCGTTTTTTCTTCTTTCCTTTTTTTTCTTTTTCTTTTGTTCTCGTTCTTGTTTTGTTTTGTTTTGTTCTACTTTTTGTATTTTGAGTTGATATGTTTTATGCTTCTTTCTGGGTCAGAGCTGGCGGCGCTCAGATGGTGTTCCTGGCTCTGTGCTCGGAAGTTGCCCCTGGTGGACATGGGGGACCATGTGGGATGCTGGGATGTGAGCCACCATCCTTCTGCAGGAAGGACATGTGCCTTTCCTCCTTGATATCCCTCCCGGCTCCACTTTATTCCTTTAATTACGTCTTTTATTCAATCCTTTTTTTATTATAAGAATCTCTTTTATCTTTAGATATATATATATGAGTATATATATTTTAGTTTTTGTCATGAGTCTGTTTTCTTCTTTCTCCACCCCCAAATCCACCAGCAACACAATGTAGCACTACTTCTTCCGGCATAGGCATATTAATAATAGGGGAAATTTTACCTATAAAAACAAGCTCTATCTACTAGGGATAAGAACTTATAAATTTTTACAATACAGGGACATCTTCCACCCTGAATGTATGTCATGAGGAACCAACCTAAACTCCAGGGAATTAGTCACCGACCATCCAGACTTGACTCCTGGATCCCAGATATAAAAATGACAGAGTTCTCCACAACAGCCCCAGGAACCAAGTCCCTCCAGAGCATTCATAATACTGCTCTGACCAACTTACACCAGCTCTAAATTGGTAACCTGACAACGAGGAAATGGGGACAACTAGATCCAAGAGCAAGTTATCCCTCCTCACCAGCCAACGATAAGACAAAACAGAAGACATGTCACCTTCTGATCTGTGCAAAAACCAAGATTGCTATATACAGATGACTGGTCATTACAACCAGGACTAAACAGCATGCATCTCGGGACCAACAACAACAAATAGCTCTAACCTAGCTCTCGGTCTACAATCTGTTCAACAAACAAGATATCCAATTCCAGAGGTCTGATTGAGACAACTGCAAAGACTCTGTCCCAGGCTCCATCCTAGGAACGACATAATGACCAAGAACACCAACTACAGAAGATGAAAAAAAAAATGACACTGAAGAAGCAGAACTGCTAGAACCATAAAGAAAGCCTTCATCACAAGCTCCATTCCATCACAAGTTGCACAGTCACCAAGATCTCTAGATACAGAGGACTGATTTTTACCATCCATGATGAAGCAGAAGTCTTCCATACATCACCAAAGTACTGAGGAGAGAGTAAAGGATTATGCAAGGAGTCTATAGCTAACCCCATGACAGTATACTGCAGGCATGGAGAAACCCTGTATCTCCTAGGCCAAGGGAATTCCCTCTATAATATCCCCAATAATTACTGTGCCTATCCAGGTGGAAAAGGAAAAAGAAAAAGCACAAAATAATCATTTTTCCACATATATATTTATTGATTGATTGATTGTGTGATGTCTTTAATTTGATATAGATATTGAAGTGGATTCCCCTTTTCTATTTTTATATTATTTTACCTTATCTTTCTCCTTCTTTTTGCACTCCGGCATGATATGGATTCAGAACTGAGACTAATGTGTGATGCTTTCTTAGTTGCTGCAGGGCTCACTGGATATCAAATTTGACATTTATTTTTGTATTGTTATGGTGTTTCAATTACATTTCTCATGTCCTCTCTCAAACTGAGGCAGATAGCCACTAGAAGGACTCCACCCATTCTCAGCATATTTTAATTAATTAATTAATTTTATTTATTTTTATTATTTTTATTTCTATTTTTATTATTATTTTTGCTTAATCTTTACCCCATTTGATTGCCTTTCTCTCCCTCAAACAAAACCACATAACTCATTTATC
>PVKC010016059.1:0-21056 GCA_004027635.1 Crocidura indochinensis
AAATTCTGTTTCTAACCCTCTCTTGTTGGGGTTTTGTTTGGTCCTGGCAGAGGCCATAGGAAGCATGAATTTTTCTGACAGTGAGCATATGTGGGAAGTTTCCATGTGAAGCTAGTTCAAAGTAGATCCTTACATCCAAAAGGTTGGTGAGTGTATTATGGGACAACATGGAGTAGCTTTGGAAACTGGAATCAAACAAAGCTGATTTAAGGACATTTAACAACTTCTCCACAGATTGTCTTATTTTTCTAAATCTTAAAATCTTTTTTTATATATATTAATAATTGCAAGGTTATTTACCAAAAATGAATACAATAATGAATTCGAATGAATGAATACAATGAATGAATGAATGAATACAAAATTAATACAATAAATTCAGCATTTCCTTAATGAATGTCTCTGATATGTCTGCACAGATATTCTTTAAGTTGCTACATACACTGAGTTCTGGATTTGGAGAGATAGTACAGCAGACAGGATGTTTGCCTTGCACGTGGCTGATCATGCAGCACCCATTTTGTCACTTTAGCTTTTCTGTAGTGATCTCTGAGAAAAAAAGCCAGGAGTAAGCCCTGAGTACTGGTAGTACATACATATATGTGCATATGTATATATCTGTTGTACATATATTTGCATAATGTATATATTTTAAAAAATCTCTACATCAGGGTCTTTGCATAAGTTCTAACCAATCTAGGAAGTCTTCTGGCATTTATTCCAATTTCTTTTCTGAGTGCAACTTAAATATCGCCTTTTTTGCCTAGGTCCTCCCTGACCCACATAGTATTTTATGTCCTTTTTGTCTCATTCCACTTGTCATAATTTATGATTGTTTCGTGTATTCAATTGCAAATTTTTCAGCTGTCTTACAGAAAAATGAGCCGATTTAAGTACTCTAGCATCTTTCTTATCATCATATTCCAAGTATCCTGTGTCCAGTAAAGCCTATAATATATTTTAGTGAAAATTATTGCCTAGGTAAATAAGTATGCACAGGATTTCTTACTGCTCATAGATAATTCATCATAACCTTTAAATTCTCAGAAAACTAATTTTTAAATAATTAGTTTTAAAGTTAGAATTGCCATATGATATTTTTAGTTTCATACATTAGTGGAGTTGTATGTGGGATATAAACATAAAAGATGGCAGGAGAACTCTCCAAGTAGATCCAAGGTCAATTCTGACCTTATTTAAGGGCAGAAAAAAAATTCTCCTCAGTACATCTGATGACAAGCATTTGAAGCTATTCCCAGATTGAAGCACCAAATGTCCAATGTAAAAGTTTACCACCCTAGAAAGACCAGCCAGGAAAAGGATTCAAAGTGAGGATTGAATCAAAGAGAATATTTTCTTTATCCAACTTAAAGGATGGCAATGTTGCCATTACAAAATGAGTTGTCCCTTCCGTATATATTTAGATATAGCTGGGTTTTCTCCACTACACTTTCTTGGGGGGTGGAGTAAGTTGTTTTAGTAGATCTAGTCTGCTTTTTGTTTTTGTTTTTTTTCCCCACTTGGCTGTATTCAAGGTTTACTCCTGATTCTGTGCTCAGTGATCACTACTGACAGTACTTGGGAGATGATGTGGGCTATTGGGGATTTATTCTGCAAGGCAAACGCTCTACCTGCTGTCCTGTCTCCCTGACTTTCTGCTCTGTATTTTTTTTAAATTAGTTTGCTTTTATTTTTTGATGTATCAGACATTTACTTTCCCCTTCCTCTATCTTCTTAACTGCTGTGATGAAAACATGAATAAAGTGAAGGAAAGTGATCCAAAGTGGATGTACAGGTTCATAGACTTTAGCTGTGTGTTCTTTAGAGGTGACATTTTGTTGTGGTGGGGGTCACAAAACTTCTGTGTTGCTGAGGTTGCCTTTAGTTATGAGTGTGTGTGTATGGTGTTGCAACAAAGTTGGTACTCTTCCATTGAGCTAGTGTCAGGATCTATATATTTATTGTGTTCACTTATTTATTCAGTGAGGATCCCTCAGTGGGACCACTTAGAGCCATGCTCAGCCTGACTGTGGGACTGACACTTGGTTCAGTGCTTAGATCACCCATAAAGTGCTGCTTAGACTCAATGGTTTAGTCCTGGTGTTGGCACCAGGACTACACTTGTTGGTTTTGGAGGAAATTTATTTTAAATAAACTATTTTATTGAGAATATAATCTAGAAAAATGAGTGATTAAGCAATTAAAGGGCACTCCTTTGTATTTTTTCCAATTGACAATTCCAGTATAGGTCTCTCTAGATGACTGAACAGACTATGGGAGAGGGGAGGGTTATGCAGATGCCTTTTGAAAATAGGAAAAGGACCAGTAAAAACTAATGATCTAACAACAAACAACTGCCAATTCTGTGTCACTGAGTCATCTTCCATTGAGAAGTGTTTGGATTACACTTGGCTTTTAAGTACTGAAGGCTGATTTATTATTTTCATTTTTATTTTCTTAGTGGGTTGTGTGAAATTTCACATCATTAATATGAAGAATGTAGTGCCAAATAAGCTATAATTTCCTAGATAAGTACAGTAATGATGGTAATAATAATCACTGAAGGATTTCACATTTATTTATATCAACTGAACTTCAAGATGGCATAAAAATCATCCTTCAGAATATTTTATCACCCACTTACTTCATTTTCCAATCTGCTCCAATCTGGTCCCTTACGATGTTTTTTTGCTAGTGATTTTCAACCCATGTCTAATAGACTCATTCTTTGTCACTTTGGAGGATGACATTTTTTTCTTTCTTTCTCTTTCTCCTTTACTCTTCCTTCTTTTCTCCCTTCCTTTCTTTCTCTTCCTTCCTCCCTTCTTTCCTTTCTTTTTTATTTTTTCTTTATCTTTCTTTTCTCTCTTCTTTCTTTTTTTCATTTCTTTCTATTTTGTTCTTTTCTATCGTGATCAAGCTGTATTCAGGGCTTACTTCTGGCTTTGTAATCTCTTTTAGTAGTGCTTGGGATACTATGTAGATTGGGACACTGTTACACCCCATTCAGGAAGGGCATACACCAGAAGTGCTTCTTAGGCTTCTTAGGTGTAGTGCACTCCTGAAAAAGAATTATTTGCCAAAACGCCCCGCTCAGAGTAGTCAAATCAGTTTTGACCTTTTTGCATGGATTGTTTGGTTATAATTCTAAACGTGGCTGTGACTATCTCTCTCTTTATTTTTGACCATTATTAGAAATCAGGCCTCAGTATTTCTTTCTAACAAAGGAAGACAGTATCAAATCCCGCCAAAAGTCTCCTACTGACCAGTTCTCTGTAATCTCTGCTACCTTGGCACCAAGATCATGTTTTTTCAAAAACTTAGCTCATGCTAAGTTTTGGTTTTCCCCAAAACTCTAAAACATTTCTCTTTCTTCCCACTTCCCTGAAAATTACCTGGTTTCTCCTGCTTACCCAAAACTAAAGCTAACCTGCAACAGAACTTCTTTTTACCCTCAGTATCGGTTCTTTAATATGCAGATTTTAGCTACGGCCCTCCATTATGCTCCCCTGACCATCTCCCACTTTCTTTGATCTCCCAAAATTCACACTCTGCATTTCAGAGCTCACCCTTAAAAGGCACCTAGCTGAAAAAATAAAATTGTCTTCATCTTTCCAGATGCAAGTCCCCATACATCATATGTGTGATGATTTATTTCTACAATATTGTTCCGTTTTTCCATCCATTTTGTGTGCCCACTCTTTTCCCATGAAAGGTTCCCAGAATCCATGAAGAAGTTGCTTAGAGGCGCTGGCGTCTGCAGCAGGACACTATATATCAGATTGTCCAACATGGGTCAGCCATATGCAAAGCAAATAAACACCTTGCATGCTGTGCTTTCTAACCCATTGAGATCTGTGCTTTCTATACAATATTTATTGTGTCATTTATATAATACCACCACAAAAATTATAATTATCTGAGAATTGATTAGTTACATGAAGAAAGTATAACTAGGTTGTTTATATAAGGGCACTGCTCAAAATGAAATGTTTCAAGTACTGTTTAAGGTTTTGTCAGTTTTTTTTAACTGGAATATTAAACTCTCCTGTGATGTCAAAGGAAATGTGTTAAAAGCTTAATATAGAAATAGGTTTAAAAGGAGAAGAGAAGTGGAAGCAACTGTTTTGGAAAATTTAGTGGAAGAGCATTGCTATAGAAAGGAGCTAAAATTACAAAGACACCAAGTCCTTCCACCTCTACAGTTCCTGGATCACGAGGTCTCATGAGGAGGGGACTGCTGGACACTTTCAAATTTCATAGTACTGATAGTTCAGTAGGAGCACAAAAAATTATGGGAAAGTTACAGAGGAGCACACCAAGCTCAATGAGTGAAAATAATAAGTAGTACAACTAGCAAAGAACAGCTTCAAGTAGCACAAACTAGCTTTATAAATACTCAGATAATAATTTTATTAGCACTTTGTGAGATATAACAATTAACACAATTTGATTTTTATTCTTGTTTTTGAACATTCTATTTGGTATTTTGGTGTAATAAGAAATATGAAGTAAATTTATTTGTTCCTGTTAAGGGAAGAATCTTGGGAGTTGAGTGGGAACTGGGACTGAGGAAGGTCATACTGGTGATGTGATTGGTGTTGGAACATTGAATGCCTGAATCAACTATATTATGAATAATTTTGTAAATCATACTGTTGATTTTTTTAAAAGCCAGAAATAAAGTAGACAGAAGTTTACAATGCTGCTATTCTGAGAAATCCATTTTAAAGCAGAATAAAAAAGGCCAATCAGATAGATGGTAAGATTTAAGGTATAATTCAGAGATAAGTATTTGTTTGTGTATCTCTGCCCTTAACCCAGAGAATGAATAGGATCAGTCTGAATACTATAATTAGACATTATATTGATTATTTTCCAGTTGTAATTCATGAGTTTGAATAGCAGTGATTTTACTTATAAACTAATATATAAAAAATTTTAGAACATAATGAAAAAAGCCTGAAGCATTCTGTATGAACCTAACATTCAAATTACAATGCTGTGTGCATAAGTACTAATATGTGTATAGATATTTGTATGGATAAAATAGCAATTTTAAATATAGTGAGATAAATTCTTTAAAACATTTAATATTCATAAATTTGTGTTTTCCTCCTGTGATTCATTGTCACTCTGCTTTTCAGAACTACTAATTGATTTTAAAAATCTATAAGTACTCATGACTCTGAATGCTTACAAACAACTTGATATTTCAGAAGAAAATTCTGCTCAAAGACTTTTGATGATAAAGCAGTTGACATGTGGGTGCAGATACTGAAGAACAAATAGAAAATGGTGACATTAACACCTTATAGATATAAAATGAGTTGTATAAGCTTGTGCAAAACATAAAAGGAAAAAAAGAAATGCAAAGGCAAGGTATGTTTCATTCAAAGCTTACATTTCCTGCAGTTCTTCTTTAAAGTAACAGTTCTATTTTTATATAAGAGCTGAAGTAGAAACTTTTATAACAAACTGAAAAGAATATTGTCTTTTGAAATATAACAGTTATAAACTGCTTTCAAATGTCATTCATAGAAAATTTTCACACATGTGCAGAGATAATTTTCAGCATAAAATCTAGTATGATATATGCAAAGATTATTCAAGGTCACTGTTGAGCATACAGAATGACAAGAGATTGAGTCAATTCACTCTTTAATTTGAATTGCAGTAGAGCTAGTTACTACAATGGATAAGAGTCAACATCAAATTTGAAGCTGTGGTCACACTTCAATGAGTGTCTTTCTGTATAATGTTTATTTTAAAGATTAACATCCAGATTTAAAATATAAGCACTTGTTTGTGAATTGGAGTGGTATATTATAAATAATTATAATTTTCATAAAAAATCAATTTAAGAAATTATAAAAAATATTGTATCATTAATATTGTCTACTTCCTCAGCCTCAACATGTATTTCTTTCTCTCTCTTTTTCTAATCTAGTCACCATGAAATTACAAGTTATTCATGATTGGATTCCAGGTTTACAATGTTTCAACACCAATCCTAGTGTATATTTCCCTTCAAAAATGACCTTCCTTGCTGCAGATATGTTAGCGTCCCTAGGCAAAAACCTTAGTGGGTTAGATAAATTTCCACTGGAAATAGGCAGGAAACACGAAGCGGATGAATATGAAATGTGAAATGAAATAAATGAGACCACACAAAATGCATAGGGACCCTAGTCAAAGGAATGAATGACAAATTTATTTTTCCAGCAGATGCCTTTTTATAAGCACAGGCTTAGGAATGCAGGGTGTTGTCCGGGAAGACAAAAGAGTGGGAGATGTTCTGGGGAAAGTATAATGGATGACCAGACCTAAAATCTACATATTAAAAGACCTTTCTACAGGTGAGAAAAAAAAGTCCTGTTGGGGGTTAGTAGGGAAGATGTTTTGGGTAAACAGAAAAAAAAGATTTATCAAAAAACTAGAAGGAGGGAGACAAAAATATTTATAATGTTTATCTGGTTGCTGGAGAATAGATTTTAGGGGAGCCGGAGATAATTGTTTACCATCAAGAGTTAGACTAATCTCGGCCAAAAAATAAAAAGGGTGTTAGACTAATTAAAAACAAGTTGCTGGTGCCAGGTTATAGGAGTCACAAAGAAGCTAGCCAGCAGGGAACTTTTGTCGGGCTTTTGGTACTGACTTTTCCTTTGTCTGTAGGGAGACTGAGGCCGGATTTCAATAGTGGCCAAAATAAAGAGAAAATGTAATGCCACAGCCATGTAGGAAGTACGACAGAAATATCACCAGTGATCCATGCAATGGGTCCATGATAGACCTCTAGGCAGGCCTTCTGGCAGATGTTTCTTGGAAGAAAAAATTAGACACTGCACCAGGAAAGCTAGAAGACACGTCTGGTGCATGCCCCTCCAAGAGTGAGGTAATACTTCCTCACCTCATTTTCTTCCCACCGAACAGTCTCTGAGAGACTTATTTTTTAACAAGCTTTTGCACTGTGATTACAATACTGTTTCTGAGAGAGTTTTAAATATAGCATTTTACCACCTTTCAACACCATCTTCTCTTTCCAGTTGAACATTTTTCTCCATCATAAATGTCAACCCCTTCCTCTTTTGCTCCCCCCCCCCGCCCCCCGTCCCACAAGCAGCATGTTTCCTGCTTCACTGCTGGTGGGAATATAGACTGGTCCAGCCTTTCTGAAAAGCAATATAGACATTCCTAAAAATAAAGTATCTAGGAATTGAGCTTCCACTTGACTGACTTCTATTTAATTCCACTTCTTGGAATATACCACAAGGGCCCCCAAAACAAAAGGGAAGGGAGAAAAGGCATTTACAGTCCTCTGCTCCTTGAAATAATATGCACAATAGTAAAATCTGGAAGCAAGCCAAGTATCCAAGAGTAAATGACTGGGAAAACAAACAAATTAGGGTATAATTACAAAATATATAGTTCTTGGTAGGTGTGTTATACAGAGTTTGCATCCAATATAAAACAAGTAAAAAACTCCCCCCTAAACCTTTTCTATTTTTATATTGCTCTTTTCTCTTCCATAGGCTTATCTAAAATAATTACCAATCTGCTGATGGTAGTATATTGCTGGAGACCCTTCAATAGAGTTCTAGTGCCCTGGATGCCAAGTCAAAACCCTGAAACATGATCTTCAAAGTGCTTTAAGATCTGGCTCCAGTTCACTTGAGTTATAAGGAAATGTATTTTCCTCTTGAAATACCCCAAAATTTCAAAATTCTCTTTTGCCTTTAATCATTTGCTCCTACTTTTGCTTCTTATTTTAATTTTCTTATTTTGGGCTGGTTAGCTTTTACTAATTCATCAAATCTTTGCTACAAGTCTATTGTTTCACTCACTAACCTAGGACAGACTGTGGTTCGATCCCCCAATGTACCATATGGTCCCCTAAGCCAGGAGCAATTTCTGAGCTCATAGTCAGGAGTAAACCTTGAGTGTCATCAGGTGTGGCCCAAAAAAGCAAAAACACACACACACAAAAAAAAAAAGAACAGAAAAATTTAAAAAAAGAAAAAGAAAGAAACAACCAAATCTACTGTTTCAGGTGTCACCATAATTTTTATGTTCACATTATACACTTTATATAACAAAAACATAAGAAATGTCTTTCCTACTTTGAAATACCAATTGGTATCATGATTGCCTTTTTATTTGCCTGTATTTCCAGATACTATATTTTCCTGAAGATATTGATTATTTATTATTTGATATTTTATATTCTTAGTAACTAATGAATGATTTGACTCTGGATAGTGTTTTGAATAAAAGGATGAAGGAAAAAATAAATAACTATGGTATCACTGGAGATGAATAAAACAATCTTAATGTTAATTCTCTTGGCATATTAAGGGCAATCTTAATAGTAAATAAATCAAATATGATGTTCTATTGAAAAAGAAGTCAGAATAATCTATAGTCATGAAAGGCAAAATAATTATTGTATTTGGTAGTATTAAATGGGATAAAACACAAGAGAACCTCCCAGGAAGTAGAAAACTTCATATCTTGATCTATAAGTTGAATCTATGTGCTTCTATTAAAAATCAATTGAACTGTGTTACTAGTATTTGTATACTTTTATATAAATTAACAAAACAGGAAAACTGTATATAAAATTTTTAAATTAATTTCAGGGTCATATATATGCTTGCCTGACCCAGGTTTGATCACAGTGCTACATATGGTCCCTTGACTCCCAAAAAGGAATGATCCCTAGTATGAGACAGGTGTAAGTCTAATTTCAGTTGTGTGAAAAATTTTAAAAAAGAAATTTTTTGTAAAGAAACTTTTTAAAATCTAGTTCTAATACTGACAGAGTTGGCCTGAGAAAGTCTATATTGTTTTGTTTATTTTAATTTTTATTTAAGAAAATGCATCACATAGTTCACATAACTTATAATATTGCATTTCTTTCAAGATAAGGGAAAATAAAATAGCAAGAAAATAGAAATAAAAACAAAATATAAAACTGGAGAGAAGAAAAAAGTAAGAAGAAAAAGTTCTGTAGGAAGTATATTTGTTAAAATTACTGTATCCAATAAAGTCATTAATACACTAGAAAAATGTTTAATAAGCTCTTCTTTAAAAGATAAGAGATTAAAAACATACAGTAAAAAGGTGTGTGTGGCAGATGCTGTTGCTTGCATAGGCACAACAAAATAGGGGGAAAATAGAAAGACAAATACCTTTGGCCTAAAGACAGGGAGATCTTACCCATGATGTATCCTGGCATAATATCCACTACAAGCTCCAGGCAGACTAAATTGTCTAACCTCAAAGACTTTCTGTGGTCCCAATAAAAGCTCTTCACAATCACAGTTGTTGTTATCAGGTTTCTGTGGTTATAGATTTTGGTTTCTGTACAGATCTTATGTCAAAATCAGGGTGATATGGTGCATCTTCTGATTTCTTCTCACCATTAGGCGGCAATGCAGAGAACCCTGTCCTGAATGCATGTTGTTGCTGTTACCAAGTCATCAGAGTGTCAGATGAACCAACTCTGGAGTAAGTCAATCCCAGGGCAGCAGTAGGACCTTCCCTGGTAGAAGTTCAATTCCTGGTACTAGTGTAGAACACAGTGCTGTTTCCATAGATGAAATCAAATTTCAGGGGTGAATCATCAGTGAAGCCTAAACATTCATCTTCTGAAGCCTAAACCTTCATTCTTTGAAGCTTAAACCAAATTACTATGACAAGTGTTCAGAGTGTAAGGCCCCATTACAATATAAATTTACGTATTCCTATCTCTATTAGATAAGAACTTGCTTGCACACATAAAATTTTCCCATTTTAATTTGCCTCTATAAAAAGGAACAATGCCACATGGTACTATTAATGCAAATGGGGGTAAAAAAAACAAGCTAAACAGTCCCTACAGCCTGGTTCTAACATGAACGCAGAACACTAGAGAAACTTCTCTACTAGAATTCCCTATTAAATCGATCCCCCTCAAATGGGGGAAATTGCTGCTACATAAGAAGATAAACAGTAAGAGTTATAACTATTAAGTAAATACATCTAAAGAAATATTCAAAGGATATATACATGCTCCATTTAAATCTTTAAAATAGTCTGGGAGAGTATAAAATCTAGAGCACAGCTTCAGCCTTTGATTTGGTTTTGTGGGGTCTAAAAAATGACTTCTAGCAGTCACATACCAGGAAATGTCCTCAAACTAGGGGCTTCTTACAAACCAAATCTGGTAGAAAGCAACAGTCTTCAACAAAGGGAAGAGGGGGGAAAAGGGGCCACCAAGAACAAATCAGCAGCAATAGCAGTGGCAGCTTCTTCTTGGGCTGAGAATCTATCTTTTCACTTTGGGATCTGGTTGGTAACTGGCTGGGCCTGGGGACGTTTGGTTTCCTGAAGAGTTAAGAAGAACTGAGGGTAAAAAGAATTAAATGTCAGGGGATGGGTAACAAATGGAGAATAGAGAGTGAAAGGCTAGAAAATAATTTTTAAAGTAGTAAGCTAAGGGGTAAAGGAAGGGTTATATATAACAGGGGGAAGGATGATATACAACAGAAAGACATCATGTATATTCCAAAGGACATTAGACAGACATTGAGGTGGTCAACACATACACTCATGTGCACACATAGACAGACACTAAGGATCAATCTATGGTTACAGTTATAAAGCTGAGCTGACTCAGGTGAAATGGGACAGACGCTTAAAAAATATGAAGCCAGCAAGTCTGATGGAAAGGTCATGATTGGTGAGGGAAAACTTATTGCAAAAAAGGCTTCATGGGTCAGATTGTGCATAGAGCATTCTTTTTTCTGGGGGTGGGGCACGCCCGTTTGATGCTTAGGAGTTACTCCTGACTAAGCGCTCAGAAATTGCCCCTGGCTTGGGAGAACCATATGGGACGCCAGGGGATCGAACCTCAGTCCTTCAATGGCTAGCGCTTGCAAGGCAGACACCTTACCTCTAGCGCTGCCTCTCCAGCCCCGTATAGAGCATTCTTTAAAAAGAATCATAATTTTCAAGTCCAGAAAACTAAGTAATATGGTAATGAGGACTCTGGAGGAGTCTCCACCCTGAAATATGAACTAGCATGCATCTTAAGCATCCAGCTTCCTTTCAAAAAAGCAATCTAAAATCATGAGCATCATGGTATAATGGTGAACTAATTGAAATTGAAAACAAATTACGATAACATACTCAGTGAACAAGCTCTGTAGCAGGAGTTTTTGCATATTCCATTGTTATCTTTGGACATAAACATTAGATTATATTATGAGGCATAGTCAACTATAAAATGAATAGATTAGACTTTTTTGGTCAGGACATTATTTGGTGAGTCTAATATAGTATAGCATTGCAATATGGAACTAGGATGACCAACTTATATCTCCAAGTGCCACTATGGATAAAAAAAGATCAAGGAGTTATTATAAATCTAATAAAATTAAGACATTAAAACTTCTTATAGTGAGCACTGTAGTGAGAGTCCATGGCTTCTAAATGCAATCTACACTCGTTTCTGTGGATAAAAGCATTCGAACATTATTATAGACATCTATAAATATTTATTGGACACCTGCTCAATCTAAACAGCAGTATCTGTTCTTGATGGGAGAGTTTAATTCATTGACATTTTAGGAAACTATTGACATAAATGGCTTTAGGGTTGTTGTTACAATTGAAATTTGGTGTGTGTAATTGGTCTTTGAGTAGTTCATTTGGGGTCAGTTTGGTTAGTGCCAATATTGTGAGTTCTTTTTTGTCTGAGAATGTTTTTAACCCTTCCTTCCATGTAAATGAGAGTTTCGCTAGACAGTGTACTCTAAGTTGAAAGTTTCTTTTAGGCAGTAGTTTGAATATGTCATTCACTCATTTCTTTCCTAGATTGTTTTAAATAAAAGATCTGGTTTGATTCTTATGTTGTTTCTTTTATACTTGAGGTTTATTTTTCTCCCTTACTGCTTTAAAGAGTTGATCTCTCTCTTAGTTTTTTTTGCCAATTGGATTACTAAATGTCTTAGTGTTCTGTTACGGTCTATTTTGTCTGGTACTCTTGATTCCTAGATTTGTAGAGAAACCTCTTTCCTAAGATAATAGCTTTCTGCTATTATCTCCCTCACTACTTGTTCTCTCTTTTACCATTTTCTTCCCCTTCTGGAATCCTTATACTGCAAAGATTATTTCTCTAAACTTTGTTTATTAAGTACCTTACATTTTTTTCCAGGTTTTTGTCTCTCCTTTCTTTTTTGACTTCTTTATCCCAGCTGGCTCATAATTTGTTTTTGTGTTCCTCTATGAAATTCTCCACCTGTGTAATTCTACTATTATGGCTTGCTAACCTGTTTTTTTAGTTCCTTAAGTTCCATTTGTATGGATTTTATCCTCTTTTGAAAGAGTTCTTCTTTGAGTTTGTTCAATTGTTCATCTACATATTTCTTAATTTCTCAGGCTATTGCCTCCTTGATTTCCATTGCTAATCACTGAGTGTTGATTTTAGGTATTCATCTATAAGTTTCAGGTGTTTGGGTGGACTTGGAGGTTTTCCAGGATATCTCTTCATATCCCCCATTGTAGATGTCTTCTTTGGCGACCCCATTTTTGCACTTAGTGGTTTTTAGTGCTGGAGTATCAGGATGTTTAAAAAAGTGATCTATTCAATTATTTGTATTAAATGTGGCTCAAGGTATATATTCTTAGAGGTCATTTCTAAACTATCATAGTTGTCTAAAATGTTGCATACTTATTTATTGACTTATTCAGCTGGTCTTTGAGCTGTGTATTTTCTTTTTTTTTTTTTTTTTGGTTTTTGGGGCCACACCCATTTGATGCTCAGGGGTTACTCCTGACTAAGTGCTCAGAAATTGCCCCTGCCTTGGAGGGACCATATGGGACGCTGGGAGATTGAACCACAGTCCTTCCTTGGCTAGTGCTTGCAAGGCAGACACGTTACCTCTAATGCCACCTCACCTGTCCCAAGCTGTATATTTTCTAAGAGAAAGAAGTGCTAGATCCAGTCTGCCAGTAAGACTATGATATGTATTAAAATGACTTCACACGGACACACTAGGATCCACGATGTTTGGAAAACGGAGGACTGATGGAAAGAAAGGACGTTTCAGTAATGGCACTGGAATTGAGGAAAATGCTGAAGGAAGTCTGAAAAAAAATGTCCCATTTGAATTTGGTGGAGGGGATAAGGATGCGAGCCTCCCTGTTCCTGCCCAGACACAGGTCTGACTGTTCCCAGGGAACAAAGATTCAATAATGGTGCTGGGACCCAGAAGGATGCTTGGAAAAGACCCCAAAAGACAACCCCATTTGTGTTTGGTGGAAGGGATCAAGACATGAGGTTCCTTATTCCCTCCCTGACACAAACCTGGCTGCCCCCAAAAGGCAGATAGACCGTGATGGCACTGGAACCGAGAAGGAGGCTGAGGGAAGAATAGAAAAGAGAGCGATATGGTTTTAAAGATAGTAATTTAATAAAATGTCCCCAGTGGGAAATCCCCGGCAAGATTGTGCTGGCCCACGGCCAGTTATTTGCGGTCATGGAAAGGGCCTTCACCTGTGAAGAAAATGGGAGAGAAAGAGGGACCACCAAGGCAAAGTACTCTGATCAAGGTGGCATTTATTTTCAGAACTAGCAAAGCTTATATAGTAAGAAATCACAAAGGGAGTGTCACGGGTGAAACGCTTTACATTATTTCCAAACATTCCATGCTAACCCATACCTAGTACAACCTTAATAGCTCCTGTGTTGAAGTTGTCCAGAATATCTTGTTAGGGAGTGCCTAGATGGTATCAGCGAATTTCTCAGGCTTGCAACTAGTGGTCTCCATTGTTTCAGGGCCATCTGACATGTATTCAAGTTACAGTTCAATTAGAGGACAGGCTTGCAGCAAAATGGCTGCTGAAGTCAAAATGGCTGTGCTCATGTCAAGCTTCTGCAAGGAAGCACTGGTCCCCAACACAGGATGAGTTCTATAGAATGCTTCTTTCTATCCTCGGACCCTAAGCAAATCAAAGGACTAATTTGTCTATTATCTTACCTGTGTAACCTCTCAGCATCATCCTCATCCACCCCCGACCTTTCAAATCACACAAAATGCCCTCTACTTTGTAGTCTCATAAGCATCAACAAGACCGGGTGACCAAATCCTGTTTTTAAATGGGTCTTATCAAACAAACCCAAGAATCTTTATGATCATTAGTCACCCTAAACCCAACTCTAGTAATAATTGACTAATTTTAGAATTTATGGTTCTCACATAGAGACTTATTCAGGGGGTTTCCAATGAAATAAGCAGAATTCTTGTGCAATAAAAACCATCATTTAAAGTTGCTTCAAGAAACTAGCACATACTCAAAGAGAAGTAGAGTTCATTTTTCTCTTGCAATAAATTAAGTTTGTAAGCTAATTTGTAGAATTCCTGAGTTCCTGGTTATATTTATTTCTCTGCATTTACTGAAAGTTTTTCATTTTTCCTGTCTATTTATTTCAATGCCATATTCAATGCCATACATATCTTGTATTTGTTGTACTTCATCCTTGCCATCATAAAAATATTGTTTTTGCAGCCATTTGAAAAGTTAAATAGACTAAATCTACTTAAAATTGCCTTTGCATATTGGTGTATATCATTGTTCTAGCTTTGTTGCTTCCAAATTATTTAGTCTGGAATAATGGTCAAATTCCATTGCAAATGCAGTTGTATTTGAGAAGTTATTTATTACTGTTATTGAATGACATAGAAGCTATTTGGTATACTATTTATAGAGGCAGGAATATGGTTTTCCCTGAAGATTTTTGTTTTTTAAAGGGAACATAAAATTTCAGACTTTCTTTTCTGCTTTATAAATACTCATATGGTAGCTCAAAATTAACATAGATCATCCATTCCAAATTTCTTATAGTTCAAACAAACATGGATCCAAATCCCATATAAACCCTATAAGCCTGTCTATTTAAATCAGATTTAATAGAAAAATTCCAGTGTTTGATAACTCAAGCTAAAAATAAGCGATAAGAAGTTTTAGTGTTTGACAATTCAACATAAAAATAGGCTATAACTTAATTTAACACTTGTAACAGTTATGTGCCCTCCAAAAAGTACAGGTTTTTGCAGCTCTTCATGCAATTCATATATTAAGTGTTATGAGGAAGTTTTAAAGTCCAATTTGAACTAGTGAAGCTTCACTTTTTATCATTGAAAATTAAGCTATAACAGAAGGCTGAACCCCATGTATTAGATGCATATATTCATGTTATATAGTATTAATATTGGTCAATGTAGGTATATAAGAACTACTTCAGAATTTAATGAAAATAATAATTTTATTTACTTTCCCTAATGAATCTTCATGGTTTAGCAGAAAAGAGAAGTTGTAAGAATAATTCTGGAAATAAGCAAAAAGCCTTAGTTAAAAGTACTCTGGTAGTGTTGTTGTTGTTGTTGTTGTTGTTGTTATATTTTTAAAATTTCCTTTCATGCCTTGTATTTCTTCCTCCATTCAGATATGTAGCTAAATTTCATGTTCATAATGCCAGGGGATGTGGATGCCTGAACAAGGGGCAGAAATAATTGGAATTACTCTATTTCAATGGGTTCAAAGTTTTTAACTCATTTTAATATATATTTTATTAAACAATTTGATTACATACATGATTGTGTTTAGGTCTCAGAAATGTAAAGAACACCACCCATCACCAGTGCAACATTCCCATCTCCAATGTCCCAAATCTCCCTCCTCCTCACAATACCCCCATCTGTACTCTATACAGGCTTTCTATTTTCCTCATACATTCTCATTGTTAGGATAGTTCACAATGTAGTTATTTCCCTAACTAACTCATCCCTGTTTGTGGTGAGCTTGCTGAGGTGGGCTGTTACTTCTAGCCCTCCTCTCTTTTGTGTCTGAAAATTATTATTGCAAGAATGTCTTTCGTTTTTCTTAAAATCCATAAATGAGTGAGACCATGCTGAGTCTTTCTCTCTCTCTAACTTATATCACTCAGCATAATAGATTCCATGTGCATCCATGTATAGGAAAATGTCATAACTTTATCTCTCCTGACAGCTGCATAATATTCCATTGTGTATATGCACCACAGTTTCTTTAGCCATTCATCTGTTGAAGGGTATCTTGGCTGTTTCCAGAGTCTTGCTATGGTAAATAGTGCTGCAATGAATATAGGTGTAAGGAAGAAATATCTGTATTCTATTTTTGTGTTTGAGGGTTATCTTCCAAGAGTGATATAGCTGCATCATATGGGAAATGGATTTCTAGTTCTTGGAGGAATCTCCATATTGTTTTCCATAAAGCTTGGACTAGACAGCATTTCCATCAGGAATGGATAAGAGTTCCTGTCTCTCCAAATCCCCACCAACAATGCTTATTCTCATTCTTTGTGATGTGTGCCAATCTCTGTGGTTTGAGGTGGTATCTCATAGTTGTTTTGATTTGCATCTCCCTGATGATTAGTGATGTGGAGCATTTTTTCATGTGCCTTTTGGCCATTTGTATTTCTTCTTTGTCAAAGTGTCTGTCCGTTTCTTCTCCCCATTTTTTTGATGGGATTAGATTTTTTTTCTTGTAAAGTTCTATCTGTGTATTGTATATTTTGGATATTAGCCTCTTATCTGATGGGTATTTTGTGAATAGTTTCTCCCACTCAGTGGGTATCTTGTATCCTGGGCATTATTTCCTTCAAGGTGCAGAAGCTTCTCAGCTTAGTATATTCCCATCTATTAATCTCTGCCTTCACTTGCTTGGGAGAGTGCCGTTTTCTCCTTGAAGATGTCTTTAGTCACAATGTCATGGAGTATTATACCTACGTGTTGTTCTATATACCTTATGATTTCAGGTCTGATATCGAGGTCTTTAATCAATTTGGATTTTACCTTCGTACATGATGTTAGCTGGGGGTCTAAGTTCAATATTTTGCAAGTGGCTAGCCAGTTGTGCCAACACCATTTGTTGAAGAGTCTTTCTTTGTTCCATTTAGGATTTCTTGCTCCTTTATCAAAAATTAGTTGATTGTATGTCTGGAGAGATTTCTCTGAGTATTCAAGTCTATTCCACTGAACTGAGGTCCTGTCTTTATTCCAATACCATGCTGTTTTGATAACTATTGCTTTGTAGTAAAGTTTAAAGTTGGGAAAAGTAATTCCTCCCATATTCTTTTCCCCAATGATTGCTTTAGCTATTCTAGGGTGTTTATTGTTCCAAATGAATTCCAAAAGTGCCTGATCCATTACTTTGAAGAATGTCATGGATATCTTTAGAGGGATCACATTAAATCTGTACAATGCCTTTGGAAGTATTGCCATTTTGATGATGTTAATCTTGCCAATCCATGAGCAGGGTATGTGTTTCCATTTCCGCGTGTCCTCTCTTATTTCTTGAGCAAAGTTTTATAGTTTTCTTTGTATAGGTCCTTCACATTTTTAGTCAAGTTGATTCCAAGATATTTGAGTTTGTGTGGCACTATTGTGAATAGGGTTTTTTTCTTAATGTCCATTTTTTCTTATTACGATTGGTGTATTGGCCATTGATTTTTGTATGTTAATTTTGTAACCTGCCACATTACTATATGAGTTTATTATTTCTAGAAGCTTTTTTTTTTGCCTAATCACTATAGCAAGGACGTCCAGTGCTATGTTGAATAGGAGTTGTGAGAGAGGACAGACAGCCTTGTCCTGTGCCAGAATTTAGAGGGAAGACTTTTAGTTTTTCTCCATTGAGGACAATATTTGCCTCTGGCCTGTGGTAGATGGCATTAACTATATTGAGAAAGGTTCCTTCCATTCCCATCTTGCTGAGAATTTTGATCAAGAATGGGTGTTGAACCTTATCAAATGCTTTCTCCGTGTCTATTGATATGATCGTGTGATTTTTTATTTTTCTTGTTGTTGATGCTGTGTATTATGTTGATAGATTTACGGATGTTAAACCAGCCTTGCATTCCTGGGATGAAACCTACTTGATCATAGTGAATGATCTTCTTTTTTTTCATATATATATATATATATATATATATATATTTTAAACATAGTGGCTTACATATTGTTGACAATAATATTTTAGGTACATGTTAACATTAAATCAGGGGAATTCCCTTCACCAAATTGTCTTCCCTCTGCCTCTCTTCCCATCCTACCTCACATGTCCTCCTTCCTCACCCCCGGGGCTGCCAGGTTAAGTGGTCCCCTCTGTGCCTAGTTCACTACTTGGTGGTCCTACACCTGCTTAGTTTTGATACTTCCCTTATGCCCCCCCCAATTGGGATGCAGGACTAGTTAGTTCAAGTCATGTGGTTTTGTTTGAAGAGGAGAAAAGTAATAACCTGGAGAAGAGAAAGAAAAAAAGAAAAAAGAAAAAAGTCAAATACTCCGGAAATGGAAGGAGACCTTCTAGAGGGTTTCATCCTTGGTTTGAGAGATGTAGGGGAAAAAAGAAGGTGAAGTACCACAGCAGTACCTAAAGCACTGTCAAAGTATCCTGTGAGCATTCAAAAAAGAAGAAAAAAAAAGAAAAGAAAAAAAGAAGAACATAAATAAATAAACATAAATGGAGATATCCACTTCAATCGCCAAACTATCACCATGGAATCAACAATAAAAAATGTATTAGTCAATAATATTAATGAAGAAAATGTTTTGTGATTTTTTCCACTCCTGCAGATGCACAGTAAATATTGGGGTCATTGAAAAAGAAATTTCCTTTATCTAAGAGGTACAGGGTTTCTCCAGCCTTGAAATATATGTCATGGGATTAACTATAGACTCTTTTCAGGTTCATTGGCTCTTCCGTTGGTGCTTTTTTGGTGTATAGAGGACTTCTGCTCCATCTTGGGTGATAAAATAGCCCTCTGTCTCTAGAGGTCTTGGTATCTGCACAATTCAAGGAATTGAACTTATGATTATGGCTATCTTCATGGTTCTCAAAGTTCTTTCCCTCAGTGTCGTTTTAATCCGTCTTCTGTAGTTGGCAGTCCTGGTCTTTTCGCTGATCCTAGGAAGGGCCATGGGATAGCGTCATTCGTTATGTTTCCAGAAGCAATAGTCTCAGATGGACCTCTGGAACTAGGGATCATAGTTGTTGTGCAGGTCGAAGCTCATGCCCTGACTAGGGCTTTTTTTTTTATTGGTCCCAGGATACATACAGTCTGGCCATGGTTCTGTCAGCCCGTCATCTGTCAGTCGCGGTCTTGGCAATTGGATAGATCACAGGGTGACAAGTCTTCTGATTTTGTCTTATCATTAGCTGGTGAGGTAGGATAATTTGCTCTTAGGTCCAATTGTTCCCATTTTCCTCATTGTCAGGGTATCATATTATGTTTGGTACTTGTTGGTGTTCGAGCACTATTAAGGATGTCCTGTTTGAAATTTGTTTCCAGTGGCTGTTGTGAAGAATTGTGTCGTTTCTATGTCTGTGATCCAGATTTCAAGGCTGGACAGTTGGTGTCTAATCACCTGGGGTCTAAGTTGGGTCCCTGTAACATATTTTCAAGGTAGGAGATACCCCTGTATTGTAAACAAGTATGAGTTCTTATCCCTAATAAATAAGAAATCATTTTTATAAGTAAGATTTCTCCCATTTTTAGTGTGCCTTTGCAGGGAGAAATGGTGCTACATTATATTGCTGGTGCAGTTGAGGGTGGAGAGAGACAAGAATAAAAACAGATCACACCCCCAAAAAATATAAAAATAGAGATGAAAATCTATGTGCTCACGTATGTATATAAAAAGAAAAAAGATTTTTAAGAAGTGAAGTAAAAAATTAATTAAAGGAACAAGATGATGCAAGAACGTATCTCGGTTTGGGAAGAAGCAGTTAAAGAGGTAGTGTAATACAGGTCTTATGCTTATGATGGTAGTATAGGTTTCCCCCTAGATTTTTGAGATTTTCTTGTGGTGTGTGGGTTCCCTGGCGCTTTTTCATCTCCCAACCTGACCTTCTTGAGTTCGGAAAAAGGGTTGTGGCAGTGAGGACTGGGGAAGAGTTCATGGATTGGGGGGATACTTGTTGGGCTAAGTCCAGTTTCAAGTAACAGTCCACGTTAGGAAGGATTGGTAAGGATGATCTCTCAGTATGGGTCAGCAGGGGAGTTGGATGTCTTTTCTTATAGGTGGTAACGTCTGGGTTTGACTGGTTGTCCCTTATCTTGGGTGCTGGGTACTGGTTCGCTGGTGTAGGAGGTTCTTCTTTATGCCTAATGGATTAGGAACTGAGGATGAGGAGTTTTAATAAGGTAGGGAATTCGGAAGGGATTGAGGGGTGAAGGGAAAGTCAAATTTTCAAAGGAGGGGGGAGGGGGAAGTATATGGAAGGGGCAGGAAAGACAAGAGAAAATAAAAAGGGAAAAGAGAGAAAAAATAAGAAGAAAAGAAAAAAAGGAAAGAGAAAAAAAAGACAAAAAAACCAAAAACAAAAAAAGAAACAGAAACAGAAACCAGTAGTGAGAAGAGTAGAGAAAAAAGAGGGGGGATGATAGTTTGAATGTGTTTGATGAGAGGGGCCTGTAGTATAAGTCTGTAAGTCACAGTTGCTGCTTTGGTGGTCTGGGTGGGCACGTGCTTCCAGTCCTAACTAAAGGTATAACCTAGAGAAAAAGGGTATGTTGAAGAGTTTTCTCGGGACATTCTCTCAAGCTGGGTATGGTGTCTCATGTGATTGAGTCCCGAGATGCCATCTTTGTTTGACCACCGTTTGTGTCCAAGAATGCCTGTGGATAGAAAAGCTGAGAGGTTATTTTAAGTGTAGCAAGATTAAGACATTAAAACTTATTGTTTTGGAATGTTTCCAATGGAGTCAGTGGTTTCCCATGGTATCCTTTACCTGTAATCCTGTATACGATCCCTAAAGGCTTATTATGGGCCTTTGTATTAGAAGGCTGATTACTTACCTGGTCTTTCTATGTTGCTGTTTCTGCTGTTGCTGGTTTTTTTGTGGTATAGTGTGTAGTCAAGAGTTTGTGGTGTTCCTCTTTCATGCATTTTGGACATTGCTCTCTGGTATACATTGACTGTTCTAGTGTTTGGAGTTTCTACCCTGATGATCCCTGTTATTTGATTGTT
>PVKC010016060.1:0-21057 GCA_004027635.1 Crocidura indochinensis
ATATATATATATATATATATATATATATATATATATATATATATATATATATATATACATTCTCTTTGGCTGGGAGGTGATAAGAAAGGACTCTCATCCACTGCTTGTGGGAATGCTACCTGGTCTAACTCCTATAGAAAACAGTATGGATGGTTCTCTGAAATCCCAAAATTGAGCTGCCACATGACCCTTCAACCCCTCTTTTGGTCGTCTATTCTAGGACAGAAAAATATCAATCCTAAGGTTGTATGCACATCACTATTCATTGCAGCACTCAGTACAATAGCTAAGTCTTGTAATCATCCTAGATGCCCAACAACAGATTAGTGGGTTATAAAAACGTGGTATCTATATAAAAAGGATTACTACATAACTGTAAGGAATGAAGGAATCATTCAATTTGCAGCAACATGGATGGAAATATAAGATATTAAATAAAGTAAGCCAGAAGAAGGAGGATAGATACAGAACAATATCACTTACATGTGATGTTTAGAATAACTGCATGAAGAAATGCAATGGTCTAAATGGAAGTTGCCCTTGAGTATAGAAAGGAGAAGGAAAGAAACTGAGTGAAAGGAGAGAAACATAAATATGAAATGATGGGGGCCAGGGGCCAAGCAGTCTCAGGTGCGTTGGTTGTTTTACAAAAGGACAGAATTAAATATCCAAACCAAAGGCAACAACAGTGGAATCAACAGACCCAAACCTTAACATCTAAACTGTTATACTGGGTCTGTTATACTGGCAGAATGGGAGTAAAGGAATGGTACCATGGAATGAACCTAGAGAACCTTGGTGGTGGGAAGTCGACACTTCTGGTGGATTGGTCCTAATCCATTGTATGTCTAAAACCCAACTATGAAGGATTTAGTAAATCACAATGGTTTCAATAAAATTAAAACAACAACAAAAACAGCAGCAGCAACAACAACAACCCTTGAAATTGAATTGGGATATGCCCCTTGGCTAAAGTTTTAACAATTTGGGGGAGGGGGGCAAGGAAAAGACCTTCCCACCTACAGTGACCTAAAGCCCAGGCCTTCTGGGCCTGAAATAAAGCATATGGAGATGTCTGTTTTGTATTTATCTCTCTATTGCAACCTACAGGCTTCCCCGGGTCTTCTCTGGCCAATGAATTATATCTACTTATATCTCCCTCAGAAACTCCCCGGCAGTCTGCAATAGCAGACTTCAAGCTGCAAACTGGAATAAAAGGGTACTTAGTTTCTCCATCTCTCTTCGCTTCTCTCTCTCCCTGGGAGGTGGCTATAGAAAAATAATACTAAAACTTATTTGGTTTAGGTTTTGGGGCCTTTCCATGCTACTGAGGTACATTTAAAATAAATAAATAAATAAATAAATAAATAAATAAATAAATAAATAAATAAATAAAAGCACCTCGGGTCTAGAGAGGTGGCTCAACTTTGGAACTTTACCTTGCATGCAGCTGACCTAGTACAGAGAACAAGAGAACAGTTCTATTCCCCCCACCCCCCACCATGTGATCACCCAAGCCAACATCAATTTCTGAGCGCATAACCAGGAGTAACTCCTGACCATCACCGGGTGTAGCCACAAAACCAAAATAAAATAAAATAGAATAAAATAAAATAAAAAGCACCAGAAATAATGATGTAATTTAAACTATACTAAACATACTGTAAAAGTGACATAATTGTAGGAAAGACATTTTTTTTTGTTCTTTCTTTTTTTTTTTTCCGGTTTTTGGGCCACACCCGGTGACGCTCAGGGGTTACTCCTGGCTATTCACTCAGAAGTCGTTCCTGGCAGGCCCGGGGGACCATATGGGGAACCGGGGGATAGAACCGTGGTCCGTCCTAGGTTAGCGCAGGCAAGGTAGGCACCTTACCTCCAGCGCCACCACCCAGCCCCTGGAAAGAATTTTTAACAAGCTATATTGTATTGTGTTGTATCAAGATCCTCTGGAGAATAAACAAATTAGAATCTTTTGGTAGGTAGGTATATTTTGTGCTCTGTAGTTTGATATAGTCTAGTCTGTTTGTTTCTGCTTTTGTTTTCTTTAACTTTGTGGTCAGTCATTAAAGATTCCTCTGAAGTCAAGATTACTGAAAGTCCTGTTATGTTTTTCTCAGTGTGTTAAATATAAACAGGTTTTATTCAATTTTGATTGATTTTTTATAAACAGTATGCAATAGGGGTCCAATATTTTTTAACATGTGCCTATACAGTTTCCCAAACACCAAAATGGAGAATGGAGGCAGTTTTCAAGGATGAAAGAAACACGACTATTTGGCATGTTAAATATTCATTATCTTGGGCCGGAGAGATAATATGGAGGTAGGGCATTTTCCTTGCATGTAGAAGGATGGTAATTATTGATAAAGGAGCAAGAAATCCTAAATGGAGCAAGGAAAGCCTCTTCAACAAGTGGTGTTGGCACAACTGGTTAGACACTTGCAAAAAAGTATACTCAGACCCCCAGCTAACACCATGTATGAAGGCAAAATCCAAATGGATTAAAGACCTTGATGTCAGACCTGAAACCATAAGGTATATAGAACAACATGTAGGTAAAACACTCCATAACATTGAGACTAAAGGATAACCAGTTGTGCCAACACCACTTGTTGAAGAGGCTTTCCTTGCTCCATTTAGGATTTCTTGCTCCTTTATCAATAATTAGGTGATTGTATGTCTGAGTACTCAAGCCTATTCCACTGATCTTAGGGTCTGTCTTTATTCCAGTACCTTGCCATTTTGATAATTATTGTTTTGTAATACAGTTTAAAATTGGGGAAAGTAATGCCTCCCATAAGAAATTTTAATTTTAATGGTTATAGTCACATTATCATCACTGCATTATTGACAGTAACCAAGATATATAAATGATATAAATGTTTGAGAGATTACTGGATAAAAATGATTTATAGAAATACAAAAATGATTTATAGATATAGATATTCAAATGTAAATAAGCCTTGATATGGTCAATCAAATGGGATCTGAAGGTACTGAACTAGAGGTAGATGAAAGGGGCTTTAGGATAGTGTCGGTATGATCTTGGCACTCTAGATGTGAGCATTGTGAGGCAGCACTAAATCTACATTAAATATAATAGTATTGGTATTGTCAGAAGTAAATTAATAAAAAATATAAGAAAGAAATTAAGGGCTAAGTAATTTTCTGTAAGTTTGGGAGTGTTTCAAAAATAAGATAGTGGTCCCTCATTTCTAGTAATATTAATAGAGTATAGACCAGGGATTAAAATTTAGTTCATTTAGTTTTAGGGAGGCTATTTAGGGATTATAAGAGAATTTACTCAGAGTGGTGGCATGAACAGGAGGGAATGCAATGAATAAAAGGAGGCTTGAAACATAATTTTTAATTAAACTAAATTGTCAGGAAGAATAAAATTATTGACAGAAATGGATGTATTTTCAATTCAATAACAGTTTAGTAGTGCTTAAAAGGGGCCAGCCATATAATATTGTGAGGTTAAACATGCTTTTTTGCTACTGAATTCTCTGTTTTTGTTTTGGATTTTTCATGCCATACCAAGAAGTGCTCCAGGATTACCCCTAGCTCTGTGATTACAATTACTCCTTTTGGGACCAAACAGACAGCAAGGAATCAAAGGATTGAATCCTGTTGACTGCAAGAAAAGCATACTTCCCACTCTATCTGGACAGTGCTTACTTTTTTTTTCTAATTTTAGGTACCATGCTTTACAATACCTTAATTGTAGGGTTTCATACACAAAATGTTCTGGCACCCTCATCTGGGTGTTCATGTTCCTCTACCACTGTCCCAGGTTGTTTTTCTCTCCCCACCCAATGTCATCTCCCCATGCCACTGTTATTGTGAGCTTCCTTTTCAAGAGAAGTTCTCGTATCTGTTGTCTTTGGTTATTCATTGTTTCTTTATTATGTCTCTTTATATCCCAAGTATGCAAGATATTTTTTTCTTATATAAATTTTGATTCTTTTTTTACATGTTTTTATTTTAATCAAAGTGGATTACAAATCTTTCACAGTAATATTTTAGGTACATAATGATACTGAATTAGGGGTGTTCCCACTACCAAATTTGTCCTTCTTCCACCCCTGTTCATTCCTATGGGGATATGCATCCCATATTCCCCACTTTTACCCCCTAGGCTGCTAGTATAGGTGATCCTCTATGTCTAGTAATGTAAATTGGGTATAGATTCTGTTGTTGTTGACTTTGATTTGGTGCTTAAGTTTGTTCGTGTTTTTTTTTTTTAATTTTTACTTAATGTTCATATGACTATTTGGTCTTGGTACCCTCCGTTATTTCCCCCTCCGTTTGTGAGGCGGAACAAGCTGGTTCAAGTTGTGAGGTTCAGTTTGAAGGAAAGAGAAAATAATAATAATAATAATAGCAATAACAATAACAATAACAATATAACAATAATAAAATAAAATGGGGCCAAATCCCAACCAAAAAATGGGAGGAGTTCTTCTAGAGGCTATATTTATCAGTGAAAGATCATTTTGAATGTGTCTCTCCTTCTGATTTACTTCACATGGTGTGATATTTTCACATAGTAGCAAATTACATGAAATTGTCCTTTATTTTTTTGAGGGGGAGGGGTTTGGGCCACACCAAGTGATGCTCAGGGCTTACTCTTGGCTATGAGCACTGAAATCTCTCCTGGCGGGGCCGGGCGGTGGCGCTGGAGATAAGGTGCCTGCGCTAACCTAGGACAGACCATGGTTCGATCCCCCGGTTCCCCATATGGTCCCCCGTGCCTGCCAGGAGCGACTTCTGAGCGAATAGCCAGGAGTAACCCCTGAGCGTCACCGGGTGTGATCCCCCAAAAATTTAAAAAAAAATAAAGAAATCTCTCCTGGCTTGGGGGACTAAATGGGACACCGGAGGATTGAACAGCACTCCATCCTAGGCTAGTGCCAGTAACGCAGACCACTCCATGCCACCGCTCCAGTCCCGAAATAATCCTTTCTTATAGTGAGTAGCATTTCAATGTGTAAACATAGATATTATATATTTTATATCATTATCTGTTCTTAGAAAAGGAGGTTTTTCATATTTTGGATATTTGTCAACATAGAAACACTAATACTTTTTTAGGTGTGGGCTTGTGATTGATGCTCAGAAATGGGACTTGTGTGAGTTATATGGAATCTTAATTCCTAGTGTTTTTAGAAGCATTCATATAGTTTCCCAATTCATATTGTTTTCCTAAAAAATGTCCATTCCCATTCCCACTGGGAAATTTTTTCTTTTTCCCTACATCCAGATCAATAGAAATTCTATTTTGTGATTTATGCCAGTCCCACTCGTGTGAGATAATATCTCATTATTATTTTGATTTGCATTTTTCTAATTCTAAGTGATATAGAGCAGTTATTTTTAACATACCTTTTGACCATATATTTGTCTTCATTGAGGGAGTTTATCTTCATCACTTACCTCTATTTGTCAGTTGTATTTTTTTCTTGCAATTTTCAAGTAGTGTTTTATATCCCCTGGATATAACTCTTAATCAGATGAGTCATGGTGCCAAAACTCTGAAGACAACCCTTTAAATAGGTTTTACAGTAGCCAGAGCAATAGTGTATAGTAGGTAGGATGTTTGCCTTGCATACAGTCAACCTGAATTTAGTACACAGCACCCCCTATTTTCCCCTGAGCTTGCCAAGAGAGTAATCAATCCCGAACAATAGCCATGACTAATACCTGAGAGCTACTGAGTGCTCATAACAAAAAATAAAATTAATTAATTAGTTTTATAATATTTGTTTTACAGGAAATTAAAGTACAAAGTGAAATATATGCCACATTACCCAGTCTCACATTATCTATTCATATAAATACATTATAATATAAAATATAAATTATTTTTATCTCAAGTATATTGATTAGTATAAATTGAAAATAAAATATAAATATTGTTATATTTTATGAATTATATATATTTATAAATATATATTAATATAAAATATGATTTAAATAAGATATAAATTTAAAATATAAACAAAATAAACATAAATAGATACAAAATATAAACTGGAAATAAAACTTTTGCTAATTTCAATAAAAAATTTCAGACAAGGGGCCCAGGAGATAGCATGGGGGTAAGGCACTTGCCTTTCATGCAAAAGGTCATCAGTTTGAATCCCGGTGCCCCATATGGTCCCCCATGCCTGCCAGAAGTAACCCCTGAGCACTGCCGGGTGTGACCCAAAAACCAAACAAAAAAAATTCAGACAAAGTAAATAGGTTGCTCTCCTGATCTGAGCTACAAACAAGAAAATTTTTAATTTTTCTCACTTTCTGAGAATCAATTTAAAAAGAATGCTTTCAGGTATTCTATACTGATAAATAATAGCATCTGTTGGCACCAACATGAGTTTTAAAATAGAATGTGGGTTCATTAACAACAACTTACCATATGCTATACTACTAAGTATGATTCTTTGTTTTGAAATAATTACTAAGTTAAAAGAGTTTGGAAACATGGAAGACTTTCTTACTTTCTTACCTCACTGCTATTATGGAAATTTCAAATTTATTATAGTATGTAATTGGACAGTGAAATGATTATATTCAAACTAAGTTCAATAATTGGAGAAAAACATACTCAAAAAGGAGGCATTTGGAATTTTCTAGGTTTATGCTTTAGGTTTAGGTTTATTATCTTCTAACAGAAGATAATAAAAGAATGAATAAAGAAGTAATGTTGTCTGATTCAATTCCTGTGATTAATATATGATGAATTCTCAGTAAACTAAGAATTGCGCTGCTATATAATCCAAGAATTCCTCTTTTGGATATCTACCACCCAGGATACAAAACACTTATTAAAATATGTATGTGCACTATTATTATTTGCAGTATTTATTACAACATCTAATAGATGGAATCAACCTAGATGTCCCAAAACAAGTGAATGTATTATTATGATATGATATATGATCAATGTGGTATATACAGTATGGGATACTATATAGCTGCAAGAAATGATCAACCAATGCAATATTTCAATCTTGAAATGTTGCAACCTTGGTGAAATTGGATGATATCATATTAAATGTGGTAAACCAGAAGATGCATAAATACAGGATTTCACTTAGTAAGGAATAGAGAATATCTGAATGAAGAAATGCAGTGTAGAATAGGGAGGACACATAGATCATCCCATAGTATAGAAAGGAGGAGGGCAAAGAAGAAAATAAATTAAGATGGGAATTGCAATAATGAAGGAAAAGGTATTAAAGGCCTTTATTATATCAGGGATAGTGGTGTAGCTATTATACAAACCACAGAAGCAACAATGCTAAAACATAGATAAAAATTACAATTACATAACTTTGAAATGTGCCTATAAAGGTGGAAGGAGGGGTGGGGTAGGGAGCATGGTAATATTTGTGGAAAGAAATTGATGCTGGGAGTGAGATTGGAGTTGAAATATTGTATGCCTAAACTCCAAATATCAATAACTTTTAAAGTCATGTTTCTTTAGATAAAATTAAGAATAGAAAGGAAGATAGAAAGAGAAAGAAAGATAGAAGAAAGAAAGAAAGAAGTGAAAGAAAGAAAGGAGGAAGTTAGGATATTAAAAATATAGTTCAAATAATAAAATTTAGATTAGACAGAAAAGATAGATATGAGTGAGCTCATCAATAAAATTAATAATTGGAACATGGGGCTAATCAGACTTTACAGTGCTTAAAGAATTTGTCTTGCAAACACCTAAATCTAGTTCAAGTCCTGGCACTGCTTATAATTGCCCAAAATTACTCCCAAGTACTGCTAGGTGTGACTTAAAGAGGAAGACAGAGGCAAAGATGGAAATAGAGATGGGGACAAAGACAGAGGAATAAGGAAGGTCTTTAAAGTATGCTCCGTGAAAGCAAGCACTTTAGATTTCCAGGTTTTTTTCCAGTATCTAGAATAATAAAAGTATCATGACGGCTTTTGATTCTTTTTTTGTTGCTGCTGTTTTGCTTTTTGATCCAAATTTTGCTGTTTTCAGGGCATACTCCTAACTCCATGCTTCACTGTGAGCCCCTCAAGTTCATAAGTGACTATGTTTGGTTCTATGGATTCTAACCAGGGTTATGACTGGCACAGTTACATACAAGGCAAATCCTAGCTCTGGTATTATCCCTCTATCCCTACAAATTCTTCTTTTTATATAATGACAGACTATAAATACAATCTCATTGATGGTAATGATAATTCAACAATATTTCCAAACAATGTATAACTGTATATATTGTGAATTCATATTTTTCTATTTGTCAAATAAAATGATCACAAATTCTCACTGTTCATATATTTTAAAAATTATCTATTAATTTGTACAATGGTATGCATTCTTTGAAGCAGGGTGTAATAATATCTTGAAGTTGTCAAAGTCTTGTTATAGAAAAAAATGTATGGGTTTCAGGGACATACCTCTCTGTGCTTAGAATTTAGTTCTGGCTCTGTCCTTAGAGTTCATACTGGCAAGGCACAGGAAATATTTTCAGTGCTAGAGATCAGACCAGGTTGGTTATGTGCAAAGCAAGTACCTTATTTATTGTACTTTTTATATATGAAATCTTTATTTAAGCGCCATGATTACAAGCATGATAGTAGTTGGGTTGCATTATCTTTCCTGCTCTAAAAGTTTTACATGCTTATGACTATTGAATTCATTTTAATCACATATGACAGTACACATATTTCATTTTGATGTACTTATCACTTATTTTAATATTATGCTAAATGCTAAATATTTAATTGTTTTAATTACAGTTAAATTTATCTCTGATTTGTCATTAATCTAAAAAAGATCTTGCCATATAATTTTTCCTATACTCATAAGACAAGATGAGAATCTGAGCTCATTATTAAAAAATAATTTCAATTTATAAAGAATGTGTTTATTTTATTGTTTTATTTTACTAAGTATTTTTTCACTTCTTAATTTACTTATTGACTTTCATTTTATTAAATTTTTTTATCTTATTCGCTTTTTAATTCATTCACTTTTATTGTATTAAAAACTGTCTCTCTATCTGAATAACATGACCATTTGTTTAGCTCTTCCATCCTTTTGTCATAGAGGAATCAGTCTGAATCAGAAATTAAAGGAAAGCTTCTAATGTTTTGGTTAAATAATGAATAGCCATGTTCCAACGTCTGGGCTATAATGTGAAAACGGTTCATGGCCCAAAAAACAATGTTAGTACAGAATTTCTTATTTTGATTCTCATTAGCTAGGATTTAAGAACAAAATCAACCCTGTGAGTAGTGAGTAGACTGAGAATTTTTTCTTTCTGAACCTTGTCTTCGCAACACTGAAAGTCACCAGACACTCTTTGATGGCTTGCTCCACTCTTCTCTAGTATTCCTTTCTTTTCACTATTTTAACTGTTAGTCAAAAGAGTTTCCATGGCCCTGTCCTCCAAAGTTGTGCAAGGCATGATAGCTTATTTTGCTTGGCAACATTCTCTAAAACGTGATTCATTGTCTGCAGGTGATTCATAGCTAGGAAATTAATTCTGAACTTTGCCAGTGATTGCGGTTGATTAAAGTCCAGAAGTCCCTGCCGTCTATTCACTAGCACTCTTTGTCAACTGGAATATTTCTATAATAAAAAGAGCCGAAAGTAGATGTGCTTGATGCATGGAATTTACATGCGTGTTTGCATCTTTTGAAAGAGCTACTCGAGCCTACACAATTTTAACACTTGGCATGAAAATCATTCTAAAAGTGTCTGACTGAATGAATCACATTTTACAAATAAATATCTGTCAAATGGTGCAATTACTTCAGATCCAGTCATTAAGCAATAAAATAAAGCAGTAAATAGGATACATCTGCTGCAAAGTGCTATAGAAATGAGAGTTTCCTTCTCAAGTTACTTGTCTTTTATATTTTAGCCTAATTGGCGGAATGATTCACTAGAAACATCTACCACTCAATCTAATCATTGCCCTGGAAAAGGAGGGGGAAAGGGCCTCCTTCACCAGTCACCAGGACAATTTTAAAAAGGTCGACATAGAGGAGAAAGGAAGCAAAAATCATTGAAAAACATCGGAGATGACATTATATGAAACTATGAGCATTGCTCGGAGATAAAAGACCAAACTATTTAGGTATCAGGGAGTTTCCTCTCAAGTGAAAATCTGAAATTGTACTAATACAAACTAAATGACTAAGAAAATCATTATATTTGTAACCAATGAAAATTCCATATATTGTATATTATTGTTCTCTAAGAAGCAAAGTAAATAAATAAACACAGATTACTTTATCTTTAGAAAGTTTTCTGCTTCTTAATCAGTGAGAGTGTGAGGAAAAAAATACATATAGTGATCTATTTACCCCTCCCAGCACCTGTAATTCCTGATAAGAGGCTCTTAATACCGTATAAATTCATAAATAATAGAAACACTAAGAAAAATCTTTTGCTATGTTGAGATGTTTCTGTGAAGGCTCTTGTTTAAAGATGATTACTAAAAGAAAGATTAAGCCATAATCAAAAGCTTAAAATTTTCAGATCCACTTCCAAAACTTCCTCATAGAGTGGAGGACTCAAACTGAATTTATAAGAGATTATTCCTCCTTGGAGAAAATCTCTGTAAAACCTTCAGAATTATAGGGCTTGGAGTATTTTTTTAAATTGGGGAACATGTCCATGTACAAAGATGGTGATTTGTTCCTTCCACCTTATTTTGGACTGATGTTCCTGTATTAGACTTTCTCCTTGATTGTCTCCTATGTGTCTCTTCATTTGGTTATTTCTTTGTATCCTTTCTGATATACTTTTTTTGAGTTCTATAAAGCAATAAATGAATTAAAATAAAGCAAAGGTTCTTGGGAACCTAAGATGTAAAATTGATCCTGGTAAAGGAGAGCAGGGGACAATTAATTTTGATATACAACTGACATCTGAGGTTCAGTCAGTAGAACTGAATCTTTAATTTCTAAGACCTGAAAAGCCAGAAGTGAAATATTGGATATGAAAGTAATAGATGAGAAAAATAGAAAATATCTTTATTTTCCCAACACATACATTGTATTGAAAGGTAGACCAGAAAATATATTAGGTAATCATGTCCTATTAGCATATGGATAAACATCACTGCATATTATATATTCTTTCTCAAGTTGTCTTCTCCTTAGTGCAAATAATTAAATAGCAAATTAGTGTGTGTTTAGTGGATAAAATATAGAAAATAATTTTTGAGTTTTTGATTACAAAAGTATAATCTGTTGAAAATTTAGAAATAAAGATACATTCAAAAATTAAAATAAAATATATATAAAATCCGGATAATCCTGTCATTCAGATACCTACTCTTTGTATCTATGTGGTTCATAGACTTTCTGCATCTTTCATTGCACATTTTTAAATTGAGACTTAAAGAAGCCACCTCCATTTCTGATCTTTGTCTTGGAGCTCTAGTATCTTAGAAAGAACATCTCAAGCTTGTTTATGGAAGGAGAAAACCCCGTGAGCAGAGCTATTACAATCACTCCAATGATACACAATGTAAACAAATGCATAGGGATATTATTGTGTAAAGAAACACTCTAACAGAAACAAAATGGTCATATTTATGTGTATTTGTAAAGCTGAGTACATGTCTTTATACTTTAAGCAAAGCTTCATATAATAAATTGGTTTTTCATATGATAATTTATATAAAAATCATTGTTTATAGCTATTATTTGTATGGTTAACATACACATTACAGATTTTTATTTTTAAGAATTTATATTTTATTTTTTGTTTACATCTTGGGGGAATCTTTGGGGACCCACATTTGGTGGTGCTCAGGGATCACTCCTGGTGGTCTCTGGTGACTACATGGGATACCAGGAATTAAACTTGGCTTGGTCACATGCAAGTAAAACAGCTCTTCACTGTACTATTACTACCTCAGACGCCAGATTTTTTTTTTTTGGGGGGGGAACACCCAGTGACGCTCGAGGGTTACTCCTTACTATGCTCTCAGAAATCGCTTCTGGATTGGAGGACAGTATGGGATGCAGGGGAATCAAACCCCGGTCCTTCCTAGGTCAGCTGCGTGCAAGGCAAATGCCCTACCAATTCGCCACCATTCCGGCTCCCAGAATTTGTATATTTATTCATTTTACTGGTTGCTTATTTCAGTGTTTCAAGTGATTAGAAACTTGGCAGGTCAGAACACTAAAAAGATTCAATCATGGACAGAATGAATGGTCACACATACACTCATACTCACCCACAAACACACCAATAAACATACAGAGCACATCTTTGGGAGATGGATAAAAATCAGTGTTTGGAGAAGATTCACATGAGCTCATGGGAGTAGAATATATATATATATGCATATATAAGTATATATCTCAATATCTTAATATCAATTAATATTAATATGAATAAAATATATTTTAAGATATCAATATCTTAATAATTGCAATTTAACAAAATGCTTTCTTTACGTTTTCTTTAACTTTCTTCTCTTCTAGTTCATTTTATTCATAATGTGTACCTTGTGAATCCAGATAAGAAAATGAGTGTTCTTCAATTCTCTTTTGCTTATGGTATTATCAGATGGGCAGTTTCTTCCTCCTTAAAGCTGAAAACAAAACAAAACAAGAACAGAAGCAAATATATAAACATATATATGATTTTTAATTTTCTCATCAATATTATAACAAAATAATCTTAATAAAAAGACACTTTTCAAAGAGCTTTCATACTTTATAAACAAAATCAAAGGCTTACTTTTTTCAGTTAATATGTGACTATACTTATCTCTAGTCTAATTCTTTCTATTTTTGTGATTCTATTTTTGTGTTACTGCTAAAATGTCTGGACTGCAAGTGTCAGGTTAGAATGTAAGAATGAAATTAAAATGTACAGACTAAATGAAAAAATTTAATAATGGTATTTTAATGGTTGCATTTTATTTAATTCTATATGCATTACCTTATAAAACCTATAATAAATTCATGTTTACTTCTGTTAAAATTGTTGTAAGGATGTTAAATATGCATATTTAATATTTGTTTGAGGAAAGGTCTTAGAAATAGAATTTGGGAACTTAAATACATAGTGTATAGAAAGAAAGCCCATTTAAATAAATGCTTTTCTAATCAATATCTTAAAAACTACAATTTAGCAAAATGCTTTCTTTTCTTTAACTTTCTTCTCTTCTAGCTCATTTTATTCGTAATGTGAGCCTTGTGAATCCAAATAAGAAAATGAGTGTCCTTCGATTCTCTTTTGTGTAAGGAATTATCAGATGGGCAGATTCTTCCTTCTTAAAGCTGAAAACAAAACTAAACTAGATTCTTAATAGTTCCTATTTCATGATTCTTCCACCTACTTTTAGACTTCAGTTGAATCAAAAAAGGTCTATTGAGATTCTGTGATGTGTGAGTGAGTCACTTTTGTCACCAATCTCATTAATGACAGCACCCATCTTACTCTATTTCACACCCAAGAAAATACATGGATTTACCGAGTACAGATACGATTAAAGACATTTAGTAGAAATTCCGAAGATAGGACTTATTAAAGTCCAAAGAGTAGCAATTCTACCTGCTTTTGTAAACAACTTTGTTGTTTAGCAAGAGAAAGCCTTTCCTTGCTTTTCAACTTGAAAAGTTAGAGCAAAGAACAGGAAGTTGACTGGATGGAATACAAACTTATTAGCAACCCTAGGAGAGGGTAAGCATGTGATTGCTAAGAACTTACACCTCTGTCATTACATTGAACTTAGCCTTTCAAAGGGAACTCAATGTGTCTGAATTTCTTCCGTCCTCATCTTTAGGGATCATTCTGTATAAGAGACTTTACTATGAACAAAGACACTTGTTTTGCCCTTTCTTTGCAGTACCTGTTCAAATATAATAGGCTTGTCAATCCATGGTAATGTTATTCCCCACATTCTGTTAAGCACAGTATTTTTTAAAATGTAAGTGATGGTAGGCTGACAGATTTTTTTCAGTGTAGACACTTGATTTTAATAAGTTCAATCTATTTTAATTGATGTGTATTTTATAGTAAAAAATCCTTTGTTGGTTGGTTTGTACATGTGACTAATTTTTTAATGCAATACTATGTTTTTCAGCTCTAAGGAAACCTAATCAGAATTTCATTTTACCTTGAAATAAATTTGTAGTTTGTAAAGAATAAAAAGAAAAATTAAAAGTGGAGTGGGTAGAACATTTAGTTTCAAATAACTGTAATTTTGACCCACTTATGATATCTGAATTATCTTGAACTGATTTTAATAAAAGCCCTTTCAACAAGGTTGAGACACTTTTCTCCAGAATTAGAATTTCATTCTGTATTTAGAATAAAAGCTGTAAGATTACCGATAAACTCATTACTCCTGTCCCCAACAAGCTAATAAATATCATGACTTGTCACTCTTACATGAAGTTATGTTTGTAAGTAGCCTAAATTATTATTACAGTTGGAAATCATTTTATGTAACTAAATATTTTTGCCATTTAGCATATAATAAAGAGGTCACATATTTTGAGTCAAATTAGAAGACAATGAAAATAATGTTGTAAAGATGGGAGAAATGATTCAAAACCTATTTTCATCCTCTTTCCCCCTAAAATAGCAGCCAGAATATAAATATATTTATAATGATATGAATAATTGGGAAATCATTTAGATATTTGACCTGAGATATTTAGACTTTCTATATAAAATATAGTTTGGTATGTTTGGGCTTTCATTATTTAGATAATTTTGCTAATTTACTATTTTACTTTGTTTTTAAATCATAGCAATTATAGTCTAATTTACAGTGTTTCTTTTCCTTCACAGACAGACACTTTTAAAATACTGAACTTCAAAATTAGGAGACTGAAACTTGTTTCCATTTTTCTCTTGCTAGTATGTGACCTTGGAAAAGTCACTTTCCTTTATTGGGTTTGTTTGTTGATCTAGAACAAGACTTTACAAGCACGTTCCTAACATCATTCACACTCATAATATCAAAAATAGCTGGATTCATTGATCATATATTATTTTATTTTCACATTGATAACATTTTTATGAAGAGTATGAGGAAAAAATTTAAAACATTGCTAAAGACCTGTAGATAGAAATCTGCAGAATACAGTCTTTACCCCAAATTTAGATTTTAATATGCATGTCATATGATTTCTCTGTGAAATTAAATACTGCATAAATACAGTAATTTTTCCTATTCCATAAGTGCTGTGAACCAAGAAAACCTACAATGAATTAAGCAAGCTTTCTTATTTGCGAGCATTTAAAATTTATGGATTTTGGAAATTTATTTCAGTAGTGATTCTAGGACACTTGAATAAATTGTTGTTAATAGTGTCACTGTTGTTGCTGTCGCCATATGTTTAGGAAGGACATGTGAAACCTGTTAGCTTTGGCACCACCATTAATAATAACTTTGTCATTTCCCTCAGCTTGGGAATGAGTCCCTTACTAACATCAGCATGAGGTCTCTTATCTAATCAGAGCTAGACCTAGACATATTTCAGTATATTTGACAAGGAATTATATAATTTTCTCAGCTGAAACAAGATATACATTTGACATTTAAATATCACACATGAATATGATTGTTAACTGAATTTCCAGTAATAGGTGTAATAAAAGAATAGTTTAAAATAGTTTAATTGCTGTCCTCTAACGCTCCCTCCCAGATTACCATGTTTCTCACCCCCACACATGTATATATGTGTTGAAAATAATTATATACTCACTTATCTACAAAATAGTAATGATATGCCTGTGAAAATAACCAGGTTTTGTCTGTTTTAAATATGAAGAAATATCCATTTTCTCCACTTAGATTTTCCCATATACTGATAAAAAAAAAAACAAGAAACCTTACAAGTGTATAGTCTTATGGTGAGAATTTTTCCATATGTTCACTTTCTCCTTACCTTTTAGATATTTTTGAGGTAATTAAACAGTTCAGTTCATCTTTTGTAACTCTCTGTAAAACCGTATCTCTTATCACACATACTATTTTAGGTTAACTAAGAAAAATCTTACATTATCTGAATGCGTATTTTCCTTAAAATTTGTATATTAAAAATAAAGGTTATTTGCAATTACAGAAAGGGGTGATCTGCCTATTTACAAGTGATAGGCTATGTATCATGTATAATGCAATCTAATGAAACACAGAAATGCTACTTACAGGTTAATTTACATTAAACTCTTGCTAGAAAAATGGCAAACAGAGGTTAATCTTTGACAGATCTAAAAATATAACCATGTGGATCAAATTTTCCAGTCATAGCTTCATCTCTCTAGATTTTCTTGCATTTGCAAAAACGTTTCTGCAGAGGATCTGATTAGACTGCCCACTTTAGAATCCAGCAGTGTGTTTCTTAAATTGACCTTCAGCCTACAACAATGTAGTCTATCTTGCTGTGTGTTTGTTTAATCTGTCCAAGACCAGTTTTAAGACCTTATACTTTATATTTGACATTTTTCTTCAGTATAAGCTCCCTTTTCCTAACACTTGTTGAATTTTCACACAAATAATATTCCAATTGAGAACTATATCTATAAAGCCATAGCATCAGAATAAATATATTTTAGACTTCCTGATCAATGTATATTTTGTTTTTCTTTGAGAACAATATATATTTCTATTACTGAGTTTTGGCTTCTATTTCAATAAAGGTTAATAATGACCACTTTATCTTCAATTAATAAACTAATAATTTAGAGCTATACTTACCATATTTGATTCCTTTTAATTAAAGGCTTGGTTTTCCTACAGAAACTCAGTAAAACCTGTACATATTGTGGTCTTCTGGTTACTTAATCTATTTAACAAGTTAATCTTCTATTAATTATCATTAGTTATTAATATTACATTGTTGGGGAAGCAGTTTTATTGAAATGTTTTGATAAAATTATTAAACACTAAATACCCACTGACTATTGTTCTACATGAACATATTTTACTTTATTTTATTAAACTCTCAACTATGTATGCTTAAAATGGGTGCATGCTTTGGTAGAATTTTTCATAAAATATTTCTCATGTCAAGTGATGGATACTTTTTCTCTTCTAACTAGAAGTCCATTCCAATATGTTAGTAGTTGTGGTATCTTTCTGACTCGTAATTTCATTTTCAAAGCATGAACCTAATTTACATAGCAGTTCCTTAATTATAATTCCTTAAGTATAATTAAGTAAACTATAAACAAAATTTTTATTTGTTTTCTGTTAGAAAGTTACAATAGTGTTAAATTTTATGGTATTAAGACCCAGCATTACTCTACCTCACTACCATTATAACCCATGACCCTCAGTACTAATCCTATACATTGGTTCTGTATTTAATGCTCACTGTTGGTCATGAATCATTTTTACATGGATTATTTCTCATGGACATCTGAAAGGCTGAAAAATATCCACTGAACTGAGATAAATGAAGTAATTAGATCTATACCAGGTGTTTTGGTTTTAATATAGTAGTGACCTACAGTGTGTTTTATGAGATTTAGAATGATAGACGCTTCAAGAACCACTGTAAAGTCACACATATTATTTATTATTTACATATTATTTATTATTTACAACCTAGAGTCAATCTGCTTTTCATGAAAACACTAAGTAGCTAAAGGAGAAACACTTTGGAAAGTGGAATGACAGAAGATGGATAATGGGGTTCTGTGAAAGACTGCTTGTTTCTGTTTATTATTTAGACTTAGCTATCTCTCTTTTTACATTATTTAGGGAAAGTAGATTTGTGCTAAGTGTCCTTATTATGAAGATAGAATAAATTTGAATTTTTGTCTTTTTGAAACAAAAATCCTTTTGACATTAACTTTTATCAGTGTAATTCACAATGAATTCAGGCAAACATCTAACCTCCACCTATCGAAGAACATACAGGAAGGTCCATTCGAAACCTATTGGTGTGATTTGCTGACACAACGAGACAGGTGCAGATATTTTTTTCTTAAATTATGGTTCTTTAATTAAATAAAAATATTTTTAAAAATGCATGGCTAGAGAGAGAGAGAGAAAGAGAGAGAGAGAGTGTGTGTGTGTGTGTGTGTGAGAGAGAGAGAGAGAGAGAGAGAGAGAGAGAGAGAGAGAGAGAGAGAGAATATTCAGGAACTTGAGTGCACACAGGCAGCCCAGGTTTGAATCCAGTACCACATATGGTCACCCAGAAATTTCAGAAACCTTTATCAAGCACTGAACCTTAAATAGCAACTGAGCAGCATTGGGTGTAGCGTAAAAACCTAAAATAAAACCAAACAAACAAAACAAAACTAAACACAGAACAGCAATGGTATTGTTCTTAACAATAGCACACTGAAGACAGCCTTATATTTTCTTTGCTTATTTTTTGTTTGTTTGGCTTTGGACTATACCTGGCAGTGCTCAAGGCTTATTTCTGGGTCTGTGCTCATAGATCACCCTTGGAAGTGGTGGTTAGAAATAAAAGGATTGGGAGTCAGGAGGTAGATTCTTTGAGTATTAGATGTTTGCACCTCAGTAGGTTATTCAATGACCTTACTTTCTGTATTCTTACAAAATCATTTCAGTAGTACCCTTTATAAACTCAATATATAAATAGACAATATACATATAAACACTTATTAGGAGTTTCAAAGTGTTAGAATTTTTGGCAAGTCATGTACCTTCAATTCTAATTTATTACTCCTTGTCTTGGGAAGAGAAGCAATATGAAAAAAAAAAGAGAACCTTGAGAATTTCTAGTAATTTGGATAACTTCATTAAAAATTACTTTAGAAGCCAGAGACATAGTACAATAAATAGTTTGCAATCTTGTACAGATTGATTTCCACCACCCCAAAGGGTTCCCTGAGTTCATCAGGAATGATCCCTGAGCAGAAACTGGAGTAAGATCTGAGCACAGTATGTATGAAAAAAAATTATAGTGTTTTAAAAATAAAATATAATGATAAAAACTGTTATATATAAAATGTAATGATATATAAAAACATAATGATAAAAATGATGTATTGATGCTCCATTCCTTGATCTGTGCAGATAGAAAGATCTCTAGATACAGAGGTCTGATTTTATCACCCATGATAGAGCAGATGTCTTCCATACACCACAAAAGGACCTATGGAAGAATTAATGAACTTGCAAGGAGTCTGTACTTATTCCCATGACAGTATACTTCAAGGGCGGAGAAACCCTGTATCTCTTAGGCCAAGGGAATTCCCTCTCTAACATCCCCAATATTTACTGTGCCTTTGTGGAAAGGGGAAAAAAGCAGCACTAAATAATTTTTTTTTTTTTGGTTTTTGGGTCACACCCGGCAGTGCTCAGGTCACACTCCTGGCTCCATGCTCAGAAATTGCTCCTGGCAGGCACGGGGGACCATATGGGGAACCGGGATTCGAACCGATGACCTATTGCATGAAAGGCAAACGCCTTGCATCCATGCTATCTCCGGGGCCCCAAGCACTAAATAATTTTTATTTGTTTATTTACTTTATTGTTGTTGATTTGATTTTTGGATTTGCTATTGTTGTTATTTTCATTTTTTTGTGCTTTGTTTTGTTTTTACTTCAGGATGTGGTTATTATGTGGTGCTTGTCTTTAATGCGTAGTGCTCATTGGATTTTTTGTTTGATATTTCTTTTAGTATTGTTGTGGTGCTTCTCATCCTTTTTTCTTTCTTCCCTCAAACTGAAGTTGAGAGCCTCTAAGGACACTGCCCATTTTCTACTTGTTTGATTTTTACCCCCATTTTATTGCTTTATTTTTCTTCAAACAGAACCACAAAACTTCAATCATCTTGCTCAGCCTCTCAATTTAGGGGGGAAATAATGGAAGGTACCAAGATCAAACAGTCGCATGATCACTAAGTAGTAATAAAAATGATCGGGCTTAAACACCAGATTTAAAACCAGCGACAAAAGCATCAATACCCAATCTACAAGCTAAACACAGAGGTGGCCACTTATACTAGCAGTTCAGGAAGGTAAGGGAGGGGGATATGGAATGCAAGCTGGGAATAGGGGTGGAGGGAGGACAACTTTGGTGATGGGAATTCCCTGATTCAATGTTAATATGTACCTAAAATATTACTGTGAAAGATATGTAATCTACTTTGGTGAAAATAAAAATTATTATAATATAAAAAAGAACTACTTAATCACGTAATCTTTTTTAATTACCTCGTAATACATTTAGATAAATATTCCCATCAACCATCCCTAAAGAATTCATATTAGATTGTGTCATTTTTGGACAGATATTTTAATTAGAAATTCTGCTTCAACATAGTACTTAATTGAAGCTGATCAAGTAGGTAGAAGTATATGTGTATATGTGATTGAAATATTCTAAGGATACACCCTTTTCCTCAAAACTTCTTTAATGTGTATAAAAATTTGTGATTTTACTTTGCTTTCTTTACTTTCTCACTATCAATATCACCTAATTCATTGCTAGGTGATAACAATGGAATTTGGAATTAAGATGCAGAGAAAGTATTCTCTAAGTTACTTGGAATAGAGTCAGACTTTTTCAGAGTAGCCCAAGATTTGATTTTTCAGATGACATTCAAACAGACATTAGTATCCCAAAATAGTGATCCTCATCAGTCCAAAGATTTTGTTTATGCTCAAAACCCAATATAATATTTTCTAGTTATGTATCTATGTATAAATTATAAAATTGGTTAGAGAACTTCATAAATCACAATGATTAAATTCATTCACCTAGAGAATGAATAAAGAATTCATGGGGGCCGGGCGGTGGCGCTGCAGGTAAGGTGCCTGCCTTACCGCGCTAGCCTTGGACGGACCACGGTTCAATCCCCCGGTTCCCATATGGTCCCCCGTGCCTGCCAGGAGCGACTTCTGAGTGTGGCCCCCCCCAAAAAAAAACAAAAAAAAAGAATTCAACATATGTAAGGAAAGTAAAGGGGGATACAAATTTGTTCAAGATTACCAGGAAAATATAGACACTCTTAAGATAAATGATATTTAAATTAGTTGGACAAAATAGCTTAAAGGGAAGAAGTATGAAAATTTATTTTTTTTCTTTTTTTTTCTTTTTTTTTTTTTTTTTT
>PVKC010016062.1:0-21041 GCA_004027635.1 Crocidura indochinensis
AAAAACCAAAAAAAAAAAAAAAAAAAGAAAAAAAAAGAAAATATTAGTAAGGGTAAGGACAGGAAACTCCACTTCTCCAACTCATCCAGAGCCTAATACAGTTGAATGCTAGAACTAGATCCTTGTCAACTATGCGGGGCCTGTTTCCTGGAAAATAAGTATGTAACAGTGTTTTTTGTTTTTTGTTTTTTTTTTTTTGGAGAGGCTGCTGACCTTCTGCTGAATAGCAACTATTATGACCATTACCCATGCAATCCAAGCTGCTCCTGTGACCTGCGGCATAGGTCCTCTCCACAGCATTTAGAACTCTTCAAGGTCCGATTTTCTTCAGTGAAATCAGAGTTGTCACAGGCAACAAAAATTCAGGACAGACTCACAAACACTTCTACATACTTATCGGAAGCATAAAGCATATATTTCATGATAAAGACTGCCTCTCCTATAAAATGGAGAAAGAGCCAGGAGAATGCTCAAAGGGCTGGAACACATGCTTTGCATGTAAGAAGTCTGGGTTCAATACCTGGCATCACGTGGTGCCCCAAGCACCACCAGAAGTAATTCTCCAAACATTAAACCTGGAGCAGCCCCTGAATAGCACAGGGCATTGGGGTCCAAAAATAAGGAAATCAAAACTGACAATGAGAAAGACTTGAATTTACAGCTTATACTATAAAGTCTGTATAGTAGGATACATACTCTTGGCATTATCATTGAATATTGCTCTTTTTTCAGTCCTGAAGGTGTATAAGTTTTTTTTTTAATTTGTTTGATTTTTTTTTTAATTTTGCTTTTCAGGAGAAGGGGTTTGAACCACACATAATTATATTCAGGGTTTACTTTTGGCTTTATACTCAGGGATTGAATCTAGGCAGGCCACATGCCGGACAAGTGCCTGAAGTCTTATAAATTTCTCCAGTCCCTACGTTTGCAGAGCTTAGTAGTTTGTAATAAGTTCATGTAAAAAGAGCACAAGCCAACTATTTACAGACCAATTTTAAAAGAAGAATGGTCATGATGTCCACCTAAGAGATAAGGGAACTGAGACTCAAAGAGGTCAGTTTCCAAATTCCAGAATGTGGAAAACCTGGAATCAGAGGTCTGTATTAAATCTCCCAGTCTTCCTTGATTTCCATCAGATCACTTCATGACCGCATAAAGAAAGATCACTGCCAAGTCCTAGGCATACAATGCACATTAGAGCTTTAGGACGTAAAATTTGTGAAGGCTCACCCAGCCTTAAGCAAATGTATAACATCATCAGTCTAATCATGCAGTGGTTTTAGTTATCAATAATCAAGTTATTTAAAGTGAGTTTCAAGTCAATACATCAATTTCCAGAGCTATAAGTAGCCTATTACTTAAGCTTTTTATACTGGACTGTGTAGTTTCTTGTCCAGCAAAGACACTCCGGGGTTTCAGAAAGCTGGAAACCTACATGGTAGATTGCTGCTTTCTTTCCTGCTCCAGGAACTTGGTCTCTGAGTCAGTGAGTTTTATAATGGTTGTAAGAGAACATTCTATTGGTTATGATTCTATATTTTTCAGTGCCTCTTAGTATGTGTGGTGGTGGTAATGATGGTACTAGTGGGGAGTTGTCTTAGCTCTATCCTGGGCTATGGGCCAGTTAGTTCATTTCTCCAGGTTTTTCTTTCTTTTCCGCATCAACAAAATGAAAGTCCAACAGTTGAATGTCACTGATTGCAAGGAGCAGAATTGTACTCACTGAAGTCAAAATTTGTTGAAATGATCCTTATTTCCTACCAGAATAGAAAAGATTTGGTAAGAATATGAAATGGAGGAGGAACATATTGGGAACCCCCACCAGAACACTGCAAAGATAAGGCCTATAGCTTTACTTAGCATCTCAAAAGGAAGGACTAAGGGATAGGGAGGTGACTCAGGGGTATAAAACATGTCATAAGGTTTAATCCCAGATACCATATCTTCTAATATAGCATTCTCTTAGCTAAAAGCAGAGAGAAACTATTTTACTGGATCAAAAAAAATAAATAAAACAAAAAACAACACTGAATCAGCTTGCACTAAGATGGACTCCAATGCTGATTCATACTGAATTCCCATTACTTAAGTATGAAAAATCATGCCTGGGGGTGGAAGTTCAACATATTAATGAAACATGGATGCCATGAAAAAGCATGTTCCATCCTGAGTCAACTCATTCAATCTCCTATTATCTGCCCACGACTACTTAAGTGTCTCCATCCCCATTCCCCACCTTTGCCACTTTCAAAACCTACCCTTGCTTTTTGTTTGGATGTCCCTGTTTACAAGCCTCAACATGCAGCTATCTCTCCTTGGCTCTCAGAGAACCTGGAGGTGGTGGTGAAGGAGTGTTGAGCAAAGAATACCTGCATTTCATAGTTTCCATGTCAGGCACACACATGGGTGCAGATGTCATAGTGAGAGCCAAAATTCTATCACTCTCAGACCTAGAGTCACTTGTTGCCTACTCCTGGGCAGGGAGGAGGGCTGAACACCTTGATTGACAGTCCCTCTAGAATCTTGCAGAATGAGATAGGGCAGTTTCCCAAAGATAATCTGAAGTATGGCTTAGGAAAAAATGGATTAAGCCCCAAACAGGGTTTTATGTTCTGTAAGAATAAAAAAATGGGGAAAATATAATATATAGTATACATAGCAATCTCACACAATTGCTTTTAGGATTTCAAAGATGTGACCCAGTTAAAGCATTTAGCATGATGCCTTGCAAATGGTTGTTTTGTTGCTGCAGTTAGACCAGAAAAGAAATGAGTTGAGAAGGAAGATGAATAATCCTGGGAAAGCAGTAAGACAAAGAAGAAAAGGATTCAACAGGTGGCTTGGCAGGACAAAGTAGGAAGGAACTTCCTCCCCCTGGTACCATGACCACTCCTAAAACACCATGAAATCTGTAATGAATGCATTGAATTATTGTAGCATTTTATTTTGTATAAAGAATTCTAAGGGCAGAAACACAATTCAAATGGTCTGCATTGACACCATCAGAGACCATTTTAATGCCTAACCTGAGTAACAGATTCATAGACGCATCAATACTGAAAGCAAAGGGCAATGGAGGTAAAGTTCAAATGATTCATTTTCAGAAATTTTGGTTTTAACAATTTAAGGAATGGAGTGAATATTTTATAATTATTATGATGGAATCATTTTTAAATTACAGTAAAATGGTTTTCACTTATTCTGTAGCATGAAGAAAATGTATTGGCAATTAGCAATTATACTCTGATATTTCTGCACACCACACTAACTGCAATGAACATTAATATTTATGTGTTACCTACACTGTTACCGACTGGCCAGATTTAGTCCCTAGATTCTCATTTCTCTATTCCTAGAGACATAAATGGGAGTTGCAAGTGAGTATCTGAAGGCACATTTTCAACTGCTGTAGTTTATCATTCTTACAGTTTATATCCTGAAAGCTTCATAACCATGGCAAATCAGCTCTCACTCTGGGAATGGTCTTAAGCAAGTTGGAAGCCATAGCCTTATGGACACTGCTAAATGTATCTGAACATTCACTCACCTTAATGGTGATGCTGCGGTTTTATTATTTCTAAAATCACAAGTAGTTTTGTACATAGCACCACTCTGTCTCTATCAAATCAAATGTACACAGCTCCAGAAATGTACATCAGAACCCTATGTGTGGTACTGCATAATGCAATTCTCTTTTAGTTCTCATAACTGTATTCAGCTTACACATTTTTCTAGAATCATTGTACAAAAAAGAGACCCTGACATTGGCATTCTGCCTCAAAATACTACATCCTGCTATTATAAAACTTGATTTTGGGGGATTCAATGATGTCTACACCATTTATCACAAACCCAGACATTAGAAATGTATTTTGTAGTCACTCTCCCCTTACATATTTGGAAAACAAAGTGGAAAAGTTTTCATAACTTGACCTTTTTTTGTTTAATAAAGTGATATTGAAAGCTCACAGTGAGTGAAAACTTCGCTTTAAATGAAGAGACATGTTGTTAACTTGCAATGTTCTTTATAAGTGCTGTCCCATATATGGGTAGCAGCAGGAACCAAGGAAACAAGTCTAAGAGAGGGTTAAAAACAAAAATCATATTTATGCTCTTTACCTTGAAAGACATATACCCTGGCACTTTTATTTATAAATATAGTGGAGATTTTTTTTTAAAGCTCATCCTTTGCACTTGCTTTCTAAATAATTTGTTCATGAATGGTTACCTCTAGTGGAGTCTGGGACACGTTTCTATGAAGAGCATCTTAGAGGAGCAGTTCCCCTTCATCAAGCCCATTACATGCATGGCACCAATGTAACTCTTAAAATTCTGGTCAGCCTCTCCCAATCAGATACTAAAATGTAATGAGGCATCATGGGCAAAGTGGTAGCAAATTAGTGGTTTATAGATAAATTCATATTCATCATTACTTGAAAATAATAATATGTAAGTAAACAAACAGCAAATCCAACTCTTTAACCAGTCAGTTGTTTATTTGTTCACATGTATAGCTAGTTCACCTTTCAAACCTGAATTTGTTCCTCTGGTCTATGGAGAATATATAGAATGTCTCAAAGTAAGTGGTTAGACTATTTCCTTTGAAAAGTTGTGGATTTTCTTTCATAGAACTGTGCCCTAACATTTTTAGTGTCCTATTCCCAAGTGTAATATGAGTCAACTCATAGAATTTAAACACTGTCCTTTGTATCTCTAGTTTTAATATTTGCTGACATCTTTACCAAAAGGTAGCACTGAAAAGAGGTTTTATTTTACTGTTACGTGGTGACTGATCAATCTAAGCAAATTTATACCAAACAATATAAATAGAAGCAAAGCAAGAAAAAATATAGGAATCTAAATTATTTTTCCCAAACTTAGATGACTCAAAATAGCATTTTCATAATCAACTACATGAAAACATAAAATTTACAAGTTACAGTATTTATAGACCTTATATATATATATATATATGTGTGTGTGTGTGTGTGTGTGTGTGTGTGTGTGTGTGTGTGTGTGTGTGTGTGTGAGAATTTGATAAATACGAACTTAATCTATTCCAGGGGGATAGGCTGATTCTTCTCATTATTCATATTATAACAAGAATACCTAGGGTCCATGAAACCAGCTCAAAGGCTAGAGTACATGCTGTACATGTTCCAAGACTGAGCTTAATGGCACTCTATGGCCCTCAAGCATTACTGTGTGTATATATAGTGTTATCTTGGTGCCATTGGACTTGAGCAGCATTATGTTGCCTCTCTGAGTACTGAGCTGTTCCACTGAGCTGACTGAGTATAGCTGAATGTGGGCTCCAGGAGTTCTGAGCATTTCTTAGGAGTCCCTTCCAATATAAGAATATTTTGATAATCCATTCCAAATTTCTCACAGTTTGAAAATTCTGTAATTTCTGAATTTTATAATTTCTCTCCTTTAAATGTTTATTTTCTGCCTTCAAGTTAATAAAACTATATATTCTTGGATAATGATTAAATTTCCCCAGACTTTCCAAGTAATGTATAATGTATTCCATAATCTTATTTAGAGCTCTAATCTTTGTCTAAACAAACAGATCCCACAATTCTACTCATATCATTGAAATGCTAGTTTCCATCTTTTGTGTTGAACTTTAAAGCAGAAACAAGTCTGAAAGGAGCAGGCTGTTGCCATACAATGCATGTGCATCCTAAAGGTTCTTTCTTGCTGTGTTGTGATGGCTCCTAAGCAGTGCTGGGGGGTGGGCAGGAATGACTTACAATGATACTGGATAGGTCATTGCCTGAAGTGGCAGTGTCGGGGACCAGATGGTGGTGCTCAAACCAAGGCTACACAGTACAATGCTCCAGGCACCTCTTCTTGCTCCCAAACCATATGGTGCTGGGGACCAAACTTGAAGACTAAGTTATTTTTCTGGACCTGGTATGATTTTTCCTGGGGGTAGTTGTTTTGAGGACACATCTAATGGAGTTCAGAGTATGCTTCTGGCTCTGTGTTCAGGGTTGATAACCAGCAGCTCTTGAGGGATCATGAAGTAGTGAGGATAGAACTTCAATCTTCCCCATGCTTTAAGCAAATGATCAGCACTTTGAACTTTGGAGATGCTTTTGAAATATTCCATCAGATATTTGGGGTGAAAAAAATCAATAAGTGCTACATAAAAATGATTGTGCTTCTTGAGCCCTGGAGTCCTGGATCAGCCACAGAGACAGAACATCCCAGAACCCTGTCTCACATAAACTCTGTTATCCCATTTTCATTTTTTTTTAATGTAGATAATTGGCCTTTTCTGAACAGCTTACTTCCAAAGTCTGGCTATGAAAAGACGCTTCACAGAAGCTAATGATTGCTTGATTCATAAAAACGTGTATATTTTGCCTCCTTCAATTGTATATTTAATGACTGACAGAACAGAAAACTTTCTATAATGATGCAGTATTACAGCCTCCTTGGAAACATGGCTGGCTTTCCTCCCTGACTCACTGGGAAACATTTATATTAGTGGGAGATACTTCCAGATGGGAAGTATTACATTTCCCTCTTCTCTTTGACAAGGTAACTGTCACGTAGGACCCCCTGAGTTCTACTAACTCTACTAACAGGGCCAGTATATTTGTGTTTCTGACCTTCACTATCGTCCTGAGCCGGCTGCATTTCTCAGAGCATGGAGCCACTGGGAAAGCACTTCCTAACCCCCATTGGTCTCTCTGCAGTTTGTGAGTGAGTAGTCATTAGCTTTTTCTCTCCTCTGATGAAGCTACATTTGGTAAAACCAGATATGTTTGCAGATGAGTGCTCTAAGAACTGGGCCCCTAGATGAAGCTAACATCAAACTTTAGCCTCCAGCACCTTCACAGTGATTTCTAATCCTACCTGGTCCCCAACCATCACCATAAATTTGTCTAACAGTTCCTGTATCCCTCTCCTAATCCTTCATTTATTCATGAAAGTGGCTTGGTTATTTGTTTATGTTCATTGACCTGCACTTATGTGTTTGAATGTGATTAAAACAGATTTCAACACCCACAGTATAATATCGGGGTGGAATGATAGCACAGCAGTAGGATGCAGCTGACCTAGGACAGACCTTGGTTTGATCCCTGGCATCCCATATGGTCCCCCAAGCCAGGGGTGATTTCTGAGGACATAGCCAGGAGTAACCCATGAGCGTCCCTGGGTGTGGCCCCCAAACAAACAAATAAACAAAAACTCCAAAAATAACCCACAGTATAATATCATCTGTGGATTAAGTGCCAGTCTAAACTCTGCTTGGAAAAAGATGGACATTTGAGAGATGGAATTTAAAAGGTTGATTTTTTTTATTTATTATTATTGTCTTGCCCTATTTGAACATTGTGGCATTCTTCCATCCTGAGTGCCTTCTCTATTATCTGAGTGGACAGTGTACCACAGAACAATCGGGAGGATCTGGGGAGATGATCTAGCTAAGATCAGCCAAGTAGTTTCTGACACTTAGTTATCTGTTCACCAGCTCTGGTCTTCCTGTCTTTTCTGGAAATGTTGATTTCTTTTAGGGTAAACGGGTTAACTCTTATCTGGTGGTGCTCAGGGCTTAGTCTTGGCTCTGTGCTCAAGGATCACTCCTGGCATGCTAAGGGACTACATGGGGTACCCCAGATGAGACCTAGGTTTGACATGAGCAAAGCAAGTACCCTATTGGCTATACTATCATTCCTGACTCCTGAAAGTGTTTATTTGCATCATTGGTGTCACTTCTATGGTCTTACAAGCTAAAAAAATTGGGGAGAGGGGAAAGGAAAAAAAGACACATTCCCACCACCACCACCAAGTCTTGCAAAATGTGCTTGGCCTGGAGACTTTCTCCTGGGAGGCCCGGGGCTTGTGGGAGCTTACAATTGAATCTGCAGCTCTGAAGACAGAGCAGAATTTGGCTCATCCAGCCAGCAGGAGGACAAGCCGGCCAGCTGTTCAGAGGTGAAGCTGGTGTCAGATTCTTTCCCAAAGACGCAGCCCTGGATTTTGGAACACGTGGCGAATCTCGCTGTGGCTCTGGGCAGGCTTTCCACTTAGCTGGAAAGGGACATTTTCCTCCTCAATAGCAGACTTCGCAGCTGCCATTTTCTGGCTCCGGGTGGGTCCAGCGCCGCCCCTCCAGACGGAAAACCACGGGGCCAATTTCTGGCCTGGGAGGGCGGGAGGATGCTGTTCTTTTCAGGGCGGTTGCCACTCGAGTGCAAGTTCATTGTTGGAAGGCCCAGCTGTCCTTCATTAGGGTAATGACAGCAGACCCCGAGGAGGGCCGCCTGCCAAAGGTGACGGTGCAGCCAGGCACGCTGCTCCAGCGGCTCAGCCGCAGCCTCACAAAGGACTGCTTAACCTGGACCCCGGCTTTCACGGGCCCAGGAGGGGACTCTGAGCCTCAAGTACTTGGTTGTTTTCACAGGCCCAGAGAGAAGAGCTTTGTCGGGATCTAATCATTATCATCGCATTCGAGTCGCCACATCTTTTCCATTCAGGGCTGCAAAGGACCAATGGTGTCAATTATGTGCGGAACACGGAGCTGGGGCTCCAGGGAATTCAGAGAAAGCCAGACATGGTTCAAGCCCTCTAGTAGCTTACAATTTAGTAAGGCAGATAAGACAAGTATAATCGCCAATTATCCAAACCAACATTCACCGCGTTCCTCTTCTGTGCCTGGAAAGGGGCCAGGCTCGGGAAAGCAGATGCAAGCTGGCAAAAATCTCCTCCTTGGAAGAATAAAAGCAGAATGGTAGATCCGTCCATCATTTAAAACTCTTGATTGTGAAATAAGATTAAATTAAGCAAAAAATAAAAATAAAAAAAATAAAGAGAGAAGGAGAAACTTTGCTCAGATTTTCAACAGTTAACGCGATTATACAATTGCCCTTCTTGCCTGGCGATATAATATGCATATATAAAACATGATATATTTTTTCTTCTTTCCAAGCTGAGCTAAAGGCAAAGATGAGTATTCCTAAACATTTCACTGTTTTTTTTTTCTAAAAGACAAAGACAGTCTCCTAATCATAGATATCAAAACCCAGGAAATTAATAATGCTAGAATGCTATCTGATCCTTGAACCTCTTTAATGTCATCAGTTGCCCCAGCAACAATCTTCATAGAAAAAAATAATATTTTAGGTTACTATTCAGTCTAGGATAGCTTGCTACATTTAGACATTTTCCAATATCTCTTTCCATTTCCTAATTTTGGAACCTTTTTTTCTTTTGTCCTTTCTGGTCTTTTGTGACTCAGATATCATTGATCACGTACTGGAATGCTGCTCCTTCGATTTGAATTTGTGGCTTCTTCTTGATTAGATTCAGGCTATGCATTTTGGAATATCAATATCTGCCACGTGATGCTGTTCTGTCTGTGTCCCATTGATCATTTGGTTAAGGTGCTGCTTCTCAGATCTCTCCACTTTAGCATGATTAATATTTTCTCTTTGTAATAAAATAAGTATCTTGTGGAGTGCACCCTTGAAATCATGCTAATATCCTATTACTCAACAAACTCTCAACTTATTTTATCATCCTCAGATGATTCTGGCCTGAATAAAATATTACTACTATAGCTGCCAAGAGTTGAATTTTCAAATTTCATTGTGGCTTTACATTCATTGCTTTGCTTTCAAAATAAAGTGCTTTCCTGTTCCCAGTACTTGTTTGTTTATTTATTCATTCATTCCTATTAGAAAGATACATGGATTTCCATTACATTAAGTGGATCATCATCTATTGAATCATTATTGATTTTGATGGTAAAGTTGTTTGTGATTTTGTTAATAGGAGCCCCTTCAAATTATTTCTTTATGATTTTAATTAGGTTCCCAGAATTTTTTGAGGCCCTCTTCCTTTCTGAAAAACTAAGATGTTTCAGTCTTAACTTGTGTTTTGTGTGTCTCATCCAAAAGACCTTGATTTTTGTTTTGTTTTGTTTTTTGAGGCCATACCCGTTTGATGCTTAGGGGTTACTCCTGGCAAAGCGCTCAGAAATTGCCCCTGGCTTGGGGGGGACCATATGGGACACCGGGGGATCCAACTGCGGTCCTTCTTTGGCAAGTGCTTGCAAGGCAGACACCTTACCTCTAGCGCCACCTCGCCGGCCCCGATTATTTTTTTCCTTTTTGACCTTGATTTTTTTTAAGTGGAGAATGTTGGAAACCCACACCTAGTAATGGTCAGAGAATAGTCCCTTCTCTATAATCAGCATTCACTCCTGGTAGTGCTCAAGGGACCATATTAGATGCTGGGATGTAAAACCTGGTCCAATTGCTTGCTCCTTATCTACTGTACTATCTACTCAGCCCCTAGAACATTATTATTATTCTCTTCTATTGATATTATAATTTCAAACCTACCAAAACAACAAGCATCATTTTACATTTAAATACATTCATGCCATCTTGAAAAATCTATTTCCTGTTAAATAGTCTCTAATACCCTCTTAGTGGACAGAGCTAAGATATGTATGTTCATGCATATGTGCACTGTACATATCTGTATATATTTATAGGTTTATAAATACATATTAAAAGCCATGTGTCCACACCAATTCTTTCTTTTTTTTTTAATTTAAAGCACTGTTATTTACAAAGTTATTATAGTTGAGTTTTAGACTTACAATGATTTACTTCCAATCCCACCACTAATATCCCCAGAGTCCATCCCACGCCACCCCCTCCCACCTAAGCTTGCCATCATAATAGTCCCTTCCTTTATTAAGCTTGGTTGGTTGTTAAAGTTTGGGTCTTTTTTTGGGGGGAGGGGGGCCATACCTGGTGACGCTCAGGGGTTACTCCTGGCTATTCGCTCAGAAGTCGCTCCTGGTAGGCATGGGGGACCATATGGGGAACCCGGGGATCGAACCGAGGTCCGTCCTAGGTTAGCGCAGGCAAGGCAGGCACCTTATCTCCAGCGCCACCACCAGGCCCCCTAACGTTTGGGTCTTTAGTTGACTCTGTAACTTGGTTATTTAATTCAGTCCATTCTTTATTTTTTAATACTTTATTCTTCAAAATTACAAATATGTTTACAGTTGGACCTCAGTCATAAAAAGAACAGCCTCTTCACCTGTGCAACATTTCACCACCAATGTCCCCCATTTACCTCCCACCCTTGCCTGTATTTGAGACAGATATTCTACTTCTCTCACTCATTACCATTATCATGATAGTTTTTAGTGTGGTTATTTTTTTTAACTAAACTCACCACTCTTTATGGTACGCTTCATATCATAAGCCGGTCCTTTCAGCCCTCATTTATATTGTTCCTGGGTAGTATTACAATAATGTCTTTTATTTTTCTTAATACCCATAAATGAGTGAGACTATTCTGTGTCTACCTCTCTCCTTCTGACTTATTTCACTCAACCTAATAGTTTTCATGTCCATCCATGTATAGGAAAATTTCATGACTTCATCTCTTCTGATGGCTGCATAGTATTCCATTGTGGATATGTACCACAGTTTCTTTAGCCACTGATCTGTTGTAAGGCATATAGATTGTTTCCAGATTCTGGCTATTGTAAAAAGCACTGCAAGAAATATAGGTGTGCAAAAGGCATTTTTGTATTGTGTTTTGTGTTCCTAGGATATATCCCTAGGAGTAGTATAGCTGGATCATATGGGAGCTCAAAAGTCCAGTTTTTTTTTTTAAGGAATCTCCATATTGTTTTCCATAAAGGCTGGAAAATAGCTTTTTTTCCATCAGCAGTGAATGAGAGTTTCTTTCTCCCCACATCCCCACCAGCACTGATTGTTCTTTTTCTTTGTGATGTGCCAGTCTCTGTGAAGTGAGATGGTACCTCATTGTTGATTTGCATCTTCCTTATGATTAATGGTATGGGGCATATTTCATGTGTCTTTTTTGGCCATTTGTAGTTCTTCTTTAAAGAATTTCTTCTCTAAACTGGAAATTGAGCTCCCATACGATCCAGCTATCCCACACGTAGGATTATACCCCAGGAACACAAAAATATAATACAAAAATCCCTTCCTCACACTAATATTCATTGCAGCGCTATTTACAATAGCCAGTCTCTGGAAACAACCAAGATGCCCTTCAACAGATGAGTGACTAAAGAAACTGTGATACATATACACAATAGAATACTATGCAGCCGTCAGGAGAGATGAAGTCATGAAATTTTCCTATACATGATGTACATGGAATCTACTATGCTAAGTGAAATAAGTCAGAGGGAGAAAGATGCAAAATGGTTTCACTCATCTATGGGTTTTAAGAAAAATGAAAGCCATTTATAACAGTATCTCAGAGACAAGAAAGATGAGGGCTGGTAGTTGCAGTTCATGATATGAAGCCCACCACATAGAGTGATGAGTGAAGTTAGAGAAATAACTACACTAAAAACTATCATAACAATGTGAATGAATGAGGAAAATAGAAAGCCTGTCTCGAGTACAGGTGTGGGTGGGGTGGGGAGGAGGGAGATCTGGGAAATTGGTGGTGGGAATCTTGCACTGGTGAAAGGAGGTGTTCTTTACATGATTGTAATCATACAACTACAATCATATTTATATTCACGGTGTTTAAATAAAGATAATTTTAAAAATCGAAGAAACAAAAAAAGAATTCTTCTCATCATTTTTGATGGGATTAGATGTTTTATTCTTGTTAAATTCAGTCAATACCATGTATATCTTAGATATTCGCCCAATATCTGATGGATATTGGATTAGTAGTTTCTCCCATTCTGTGGGTGGCCAATTCTGTCCTTTTTTTTTTTTTTTTTGGTTTTGGGCCACACCCAGCTGTGCTCAGGGGTTACTCCTGGCTATCTGCTCAGAAATAGCTCCTGGCAGGCACAGGGGACCATATGGGACACTGGGATTCGAACCAACCACCTTAGGTCCTGAATGGGTTGCTTGCAAGGCAAACACCACTGAGCTATTTCTTCGGGCCCAATTCTGTCCTTTCTTAACTCTACCAATACACCCAAATCCCCTTGGCCCCTTTACCCCATTATTTCATATTTGTCTTTCTCCTCCTCAGACTCAATTTCTTTCCTTCTCCTCACTATACTCTGAGATCAAGAGTGTTCTTGACAACCTCCATTTAAACCATTGCATTCCTCATGAAGTTATTCTAAACACCACATATAAATGATATTATTCTATGTTTATTCTTTTTTGACTTATGTAATTTAGCATAATATCTTCCAGTTCCATTCATGTTGCAGTAAATTGATGATTACATCATTTTTATAGCTATGTATTATTCCACTGTACATATGTACTACATTTTCATGAGGCATTTGTCTTTTGTTCGACATCTAGGTTGATAATGTACTGAGTGCTGCAATAAATAATGCACACCTGGGGTCATAGCAATAGCACAGTGGTAGGGTGTTTGCCTTTCACACGGCCAATCCAGGACAAACCCTGGTTCAATTCCCAGCATCCCAATGGTCCTCTGAGCCTGCCAGGAGTGATTTTTGAGTGCAGAGCCAGGAGTAACACCTGAGTGCCATTGAGTATGACACCCCCCCCAAAATAGCACACACTTATATTTCAGTTCAGTACTGCAGGTGGGTCTCATTTTATCCTTGACTCGAGTCAAGTTCTGAGACCAAGAACTATGTAAGCCATGCTGAGCTGGTATAGGCTCTGTCCTCTTTACCAATTGTAGAGTAGCTGATATGATCTGGAAATCTAGGTTCAGGTGTCAATGCAATCAAAGGAGAGACCAGCTCTAGGGAAAGAACCGAACATATTTTAATTGGAGTTATACACATTAACTATCTCATCAACAACTGTTTTACTCTCTAGAACTAATCTCAGAACTCACCATGTCTCTCAGATATTTTGGGTGAGGAAATCTACAGATCTTGGGTTCTCCCAAAATTCTCAGGGGTCTAGGACAACAATGTCCTTAAATTAACAGCAATGGTGGCAGTTCCGCTGCCCTCCTGGCTGTCTCTGAGCACATCATTGCAGGCAGCTGCTCCTCTTAGCCTTTGCCAGGAAGCTGCAGTTTGGGCATCCACAGTTCTATTTCTTAGTAGCTGTTTCATAGCTTTGCTCTCTCTGCTCTTGCTCTCCCTTAGGTGAGGGTCAGAGGGAAGTTTTCTTTCTTGCAGGGGTCTGTGGGTTCATCTTCAGACAGGGGCAGTGACTATGTGACAGTACCTCTGATTTAATTGTGCCACACTAACTGGTTTTCACAGGGGTTCCTCCTCCTCCCTTGGTCTCATAAAGGGCCCTTCTTCATCTGTGGCTGGAACTGCAGAAGCCTAACAGTGCCCTGTTATCTAACTCACTTTTTCTAGGGATCTGCTTCCCATCCCTAACTCTCACAATCATACAAGGGAGGGAAACCAAGCTGACACAATACCAAAGACTCTTTCTCTATAAAATATTTGGGGTCTTACTCAATTCAAGAACTTGTTCTGTCTGAGAACCATCCCAGGGTTCCTGTTTTCAAGGTTCCACTGTTTTGTCTGAAACAAAGGACTCTTTCCCTGTCTGGGTTCCCAAAATGTGCAATCAGGCCCATTATACCACTGAGGTGGAAGTCCTAACTATACTCATGTGGAGGAAATCCTCACACTTTGACCAAAAGTGTGAGACTCATCCTAAATTTGCAACCCCTTACTTTAACTGTAAGTAAACCAACTCCCACGATCTATTCCTGGCTTTATTTATTTGTTCCTTTTTCTTGTGTGGCAATAGTTGTGAATCCAACTTTCTTCACTCACCCTGCAGACTCACAGACTCCTTATGCTTCAGTAGCCTCTGAGATCTTGCCCGATTTTTAGGCTTCGAAACCCCAGGCCATTGCAGTTTCACACACTGTAGTATCCCTAGTGAAATGAAACAAATAAAGTTTTGTATTATTTAATTTTGTTTTATTGGGGGGGGTTAGGAAATATCTGGTGGCACTCAGGGCTTACTCCTGCCTCTGTGCTCAGGGATCATTTGGTGTTGCTTACAGGGACTATATATAGTGCTTGGTTCAAACTAGAGTTGGCCAGATGTAAGGGAAACCCTTAGCCCCTCTATAATCTCTCTGACCTAATAAATGCTTTTGTAAGAAAAGAAATGAAAATAGGAAAGAGAAGAAGAAGACAGCTGCTGTCATCTGAATGTGCATCTCTCAAATATTTTTACCTGATGTGTTTGAAACCAGGGCCTTTGGTAGGTGATTGGGTCTAGAGGGTGATCTTATATGATAATGATCTGAAGAGAGAGCCTGCCTTGCCTTCTCACGTGAGAACAAACAGTCTGCAAACAGGAAGTGTATCCTCACCAACTCTTCAGCAGCTATGGGCTTTCAGGCCCCAGATATGTGAGAAACAAATTTCTGGGTTGTTTAAGAGCAACTAGAGTTATCATTTTAGTGGTAAATTACTTGGCTTATGGAAGGCCATGAGGATGACAGTTTAATCCCTGGTACCACACAACAGGCCAACTAGAATCCAGAGCATCACAGCTATTTATATGTAAGTACACTGCTAGTGCTTTACCTCCAATCATAACAACAATGATGAGGGAACAGGGGAAATAAACAATAAAATTATAAATCTTACTTGTTTTATTATTTCTCATTTGAATTTGTTTCCCAATTCTCTCCTAATGGTTGATGTCAAGACACACATCACATGTGTTTTTTAATAAAGAAAAGATGATGAAGAATATTGCAGAAAAAATAATAACCCTCACTCCTGAGACAGAAAATGTGTGTGTATGTGTGTATGCTGATGTTAGTCTAGGGGTAATGTGGCAAGATAAATATTTATCCACTAAGTCTCTCAAAACAATAAATGATTGTTTCATTGATTTTTTCCCTTCTTTTCCTTCATGGTACATTCCTAACAGGCTTGCTTTTTCCAGGAGAAATCGTAGATAATTTCCAAAGCAAAGAATTTTATGCAGAAAAAATATCTTTCCCTATCCCTCTAGATCCTTGTAACTGGAAACTGACACAAATTTACAGAAGGGAAAAGATCAATTAAATTTTGTGACTAGCAAAACCCATGAATTTAGTGCCTGGAGAAATAACCAATGCATGCATTCTATATATATTTATGCATACACACAGAAAAGCAATACATCTGTCAGGAACTGATAGCACAAAGAAATTCTTGGTCCATATCCTAGTTTAGGAGAAGTCTTGCAGTATATTTCCTAGAGAATAAGACGCTGAAGAACTCTTCCACAGTAATGTTTCCTTTCCTCTTGGTACAAGAAGGGCCCCTTTAGAGAAGGTTGATTTATGCTTTTAGGAGACAGGGAGCTTTAGAGTATCATTTCTTAATTGGCTGTGTATGGAGCAACTTTAAATAATAAATAAGCCACGTAGGCACATTTAGGAGCAGTCTCTTCTGAGCTCTGGAAAATACCTTGGTGAATATTGAAGTTTAGGGGCTGGAGATGTAGCTTAGAGGTTGAACATTTGCTTGATATATGTAAGGTCCTGGGTTTCATACATAGTACCACAATAAAAAATAAATTCACAATTTTTACAAAAATAAAAATTGTACAAATAAATACATTTTTCTATATTTTTGACCACACCCAGAGGTGGTCAGGGCATTCTCTGGGTCCTGTATTCAGGGATGACTCCTGGTGCATTTTTAGAGAATCCTATGGAATGTTAGCGATGAAACTAGGGTTGGCTGTAAGTACTTCATCTGCTGTATTGTCTCTCCAGCCCCATGACCTTATTATTGCTAGTGATGTTGTTGACAAACTCATTTTCATGGGATGTCCAGTGGGAATTTCCTGAGGATAGAAGATTACTCCTTGGCAGAACTTGTCATGTCTCACAGGAGATGATTCAGACCTTTGGAGAGAGAAATTTTCAGGGACCCAAATCTTTATATAGCAGTGAGCAGAAAAGTCTATCTCTTTCCTTACCCTAAGCCTAAGACAAAGGACTGCAAGAGAGTCTTTTAAAGCCCTAGGAAATATCTAAAAACATGAAAGTAACATTTTATTATTATTATTATTATTATTAGTTTTTGGGTCACACCCGGCAGTGCTCAGGGGTTACTCCTGGCTCTGTGCTCAGAAAATGCTCCTGGCATGCTCAGGGGACCATGCAGGATGCCAGGATTCGAACCATCATCCTTCTGCATGCAATGCAAACGCCTTACCTCCATTCTATCTCTCTTGCCCCAGCATTTTATTCTTAGATTGACTGATTACTTAGCTAGCAAGCTGGTTGGTCTATCCCTATAATAGCAAAACAGAGAAGCAAAAAGTTGATGCAAGTAGGTTGGCTTCCTGTAGAAAATGTATAAAATGGGAGCCCAAGAGTTCGTCAAAAATTGTAGATGATCCTGGGAACTCTTTTTTGTTTTGTTTTGTTTTGGCCCTCTGGTTTAAGCGGTATAAGTGTATACATAGAGAAATGCATGTTGAGACCCTCAGCTCATAGTGAACTAGCTGGCAGATGCAGCCAAATATGAAAGGGAGTAATCGGGCGTCTTAGCTACATGTGTATACAAATGGGCCCTATGGAAGTCATTATCTGTCCACCTAAACAACCAGGACAAGAAATGAGACACCATTAAGATCAATTCAGGATCACTTAAAGAAGTAAACATCTTTCCCCTTACCTCTTTTCTTTCCCCACAAAAATATCTGGAAGATGAGCATAAAAAAGGAGGGGGGAAAGGAAGAGATAAGAGCTTGGGCATTTCACTCCAATACCATACAATTGTACTCAATGTTTAAGAAAGAAACAGAAATGACTTTATACCAAATTTGGTTTGGAATTTCATATTTCATAAGGGCAGGACTTAGAAGATGACTGTTTTGCTTTAATCAACAAATATGGCTAAAACAAAAACAAAAACAGACAATCTAGTAGGAGTGACCATCCAGGGAACCTCCAGGCAACAAACAGTGAAAGGAGGAGAGGTGGGATGGTGACATAGTATAGTTGGAGTAAATTCTTGCAAAAATAAAATTTGTTCATGTTCATATGCCAAGAAGTTAATATTTCTTAATAAACTGTTTACACGAACATCTGTTAAAAATGATATTGCAAAATGCTATTCTGGCTTGCACAATTCTGAAAAAAAAAGTTTCCAGAATACATCTGAGACAGATAGTTTCTATCCAATGCAAGAAACATGTTCCTAAGTCAGGTCCATAGCAATGAGAGGAAGGGAGATATCTTCCACATGGAGACTCCCCTGGACTCTCCTGACAATAGGAACATTGCCAGATTGAGCCCAGATGAACTGCCAACTTCTGCTCACTTTGATCATTAATGAAGGGAAATTCCTCAGTTTCCTCCCCCTGGCCCAACCCAATTTTGTTCTCATTCTTTCTCCTACACTTAATATGCACTTCCTGCACTAAAAATGAAGACCCTACTTTTTATTGGTCTAACTTGGCTAGTTAGAACAGAAGACAGCAAAGGCTGGGTTCTTTCTGTTGCTATTATGCTGCACACTGCATTGAGACCATTTGAAAACTTAGAACTATGGGGTGCTTATACTAGATTGATGTAATGAATGATAAGGCAACTTAAGTGAGATGATCCAAACACCAAGTACCTGAAATATTTCAATAGATAGACATTCTAATCCTTCCTTATAGTTAGCTCCTTCTAAGGAGCAATAGAAGGTAGTCTAATTATTTTTTTCAACATGAAAATAATTTCTAGAACTATTTCAGGGCCACCAGCACAATAACTATTTGAATACAAAATGACATTTCTTGTTTTGTTTGTTTGTTTTTTGGTTTTGGGTCACACTTGGCAGCACTTAGGGGTTACTCCTGGCTCTATGCTCAGGAATCGCTCCTGGCAGGCTCGGGGAGACTATATGGGATGCTGGGATTCAAGCCACTGTCCTTCTGCATGCAAGGCAAACCTCTTACCTCCATGCTATCTCTCAAGCCCCCCAAAATGATATTTCTTACAAGAACACAGGGGATGTTCATGGATTATTTTCCTCTTTTAAGCTTAAGGCTTGTGTTTCTTTGGAAGGGATCATTGGTACCTGACTTTATCTTGGAAAAATACTCATTGTCAACAGATTCCACATGATCTTTTACTTCAGTACCTGAAATTTAGCTGGGTTCATTCCAGCTCTCCTATTTTAAATTTCTGGGGCCATAGTGAAAATATTATTTCTTGTCCAGTTGGCTGCACCCAGAGCTATAAATATGACAACCTGGGCCTACCAGTCCACCTGGCCTAAAACATTGTCTCAGTTGAGAATATTGTTAGTCCACAGCTCCAGGAACCAAACTCCCTCTAGGACAGTCTTAATACTGCTCTCACACATAAATGTGCCAGTTTTGATATGATATTCTGACAATGAGGAAATGGTAACAACTTGATCTAAGAGCAGATTGTCTTACCTCATCATCTAATGATAAGATAAAATCAGAAGACTTGTCATCCTTTGATCTGTGCAAAAGCCAAGATGGCTATCTACAGAAGACTGACTGTGAGTACCATGAATGGGCAGAAAGTATCATGGGACCAATAAAAAAGCTGTAGTCTAGATTTTGGCCTATGATCTGTACAACATCCAAGATCTCTAATCCCAGAGGTCTGACTGAGACAACTGCAACTGAAGGGGTCTTCTGGAAACACTCTATCCCAGGCTTCATCCTAGGGTCATGGCAATAACCATGACCAGCAACTACAGAAGACTGATTAAAATGACAGTGAAGCATTTTCCAAGTAATCATGCATTCCCTTATATGCAACTTTTGTTGTTGTTGTTTTTGGGTCATATGCTTTGAGCTCAGAAATCGCTCCTGGCAGGCTTGGGGAATGGATACCAGGGATCAGAGCCTGTCCCTGGTAGACCTCATGCAAAACAAATGCCCTACCACTGTGTTATTGCTCTGCCCCCCCCATATGTTGCTTTTATTGATGACTTTTCAAAGTATCAGGACATTTTCAGTACTCTATATCTGTAATGAAAGTCTGGATTTCTCAGCTATCACTATCTTTTAATTCTCTCTGTGAGTGAAATAAAAAAGGTGAATGGCTTACCAGTCATTCGGATATTTCCATAAAGGAGATATATCCAGAAATGTATATGTTTATAAACTCATGTTCACCATTCATAACCTTGTAAAATATTTTTGATGTGTTTAATTCAATGTTTGTAGCAATAGAAACAAAGTACTATAAATATAAGCCAAGTCTCTTATCCTAAAAAAAAAAAAAACAAAAACAAACAGTGAAGGAACAGCACTTCTGGAACCATAAAGAAAGACTTCAACATAGGCTCTATTCCTTGACCTGTGCAGATACCAAGATCTCTAGATATAGAGGTCTGATTTTATCACCCATGACTGCGTAGAAGTCTTCCATACACCACAAAAGGACCTAGGGGAGAGTAAATAAACATGTAAGGAGTTTGTAGTTATTCCCATGAAAGTATACTTCAAGGGTGGAAAAACCCTGTATCTCCTAGGCCAAGGGAATTCCCTTTTTAATTTCCCCAATATTTACTGTGCCTATGCAGAAAAAAAAGCAGCAGCACAAAATAATTTTATTTATTTATTTTTGGTTTTGTTATTGTTGTTGTTTTCATTTTTTGCACTCTGTTTTGTTTTTATTTCAGGACTCTAGTTATTATGTGGTGCTTTGTCTTTATTGCTGTAGTGCTCATTGGATTTTTTGTTTGATTTTTCTTTTTGTATTGTTGTGATATTTCTCTTCCTTTTTCCCTTTCTTCTCTCAAACTGATGTTGAGAGTCTCTAAGGATTCTGCCTATTTTCAGCTTGTTTGATTTTTACCCCATTTTATTTCTTTTCTTTTCTTCAAACAGAACCACATAACTTGAGAACCATCTTGTTCCGCCTCTCAAATTGTGGGGGAATTAATGGAGGGTACCAAGACCAAACAGTTGTATGATCACTAAGTAGTAATAAAAATGATCAGACTTAAACACCAAATCCAAAGCCAACGACAAAAGAATCGATACCAAATCTACAACAAGCTAGACACAGAGGGGACTACTTATGCTAACAACCCTGTGGGTGGGGTAAAGGAGGAGGATATGGGATACAAACTGGGAATGGGGGTGGTGGGA
>PVKC010016063.1:0-21050 GCA_004027635.1 Crocidura indochinensis
TTTTTTTTTTTTTTTTTGGTTTTTGGGCTACAACCGGTGATGCTCAGGGGTTACGTTATGAGCTCAGAATTTGCGCCTAGCTTGGGGGACCATATAGGACGCTGAGGGATCGAACCTAGGTCCATCCTAGGCTAGCGCAGGCAAAGCAGGCACCTTACCTTTAGCGCCATCATGCCGGCCCCAGAAGAGCCAAATTAAAAGTGTAAAGAGCCACATGTGGCTCGCGAGTCGCAGGTTGCCGACCACCGTACTAAGTTATACTAAGTCTACTAAGTCTTAAAATTAAGTTACTTCTTAATAGTAAGAGGGGGAGAATCACTCGTCCCTGAAACTGGAATAAGTTTCAGAATGCCATATACTGGCATATAAAACGACTCCTGACTTTTAGGAAGTTTTTTTATGGGTTGATGGGTCATCTTACATGCCAGAAAATACAGTACATAGACTAACATTTTCTTTGTTCAGCTGAATTTAAAATATAATTAGTCTTTCTTTATATGACATGGTACCTCTAAGCATAATAACCCCACATTCATTTTCTAGATGAAGAGACTCTGTCCATGAAAATTACACATGCTTGTTTCCATAGTTAAGATGTTGTTGACCTGGAATAAAAATGCGGAGTATTTCATTCCCAGGTGCTTAGAAATAAAACTTAAAATATGCTTCAGGTCATGGAGCAATCCCTGGAGAGGAAGACTAATACAGGAATATAAAAACTGGTGATGTGTAATGAGGAATTATAACACTGAACACCTTCAGACACTCAATCAGAGGCCCTGGGAAAGTCTGCGAGTTTTATCTGGGGAGTCATCACTTGACAGAGAAGCTTGAATTTTATGTTTGAATAGGTTTTTTAAAATCTACTTGGATTGTAGCTCTGCTCAGTGCCTTGAGAGTATAAATATTTTTCATACCTGTAAGATAGAATTGATGATTTCTGGGTACTCATCATATGTAGTTGGAATTTTACCACGTATATTCCCTGATGCTTGTTTAGTTCATTCTATTTATAAAGCATTCATTAATACTTTTAACTAGGAGTGGTAGGCTGAAGAGATAGAAGAATCTTTGTTTAAAAAATGAGTAAACTAGGACTCGGAATTTTGAGCTCACTCAAGATGTGTTCTCAAGGAGAACATTTGAGATCTTCTAATTCTTGGTCTTCTGATTTCTTTGCTATTTATTTTCACCATAATAGACCTTTATAGAGGGACTATAAATGATTTGGAGAGCCATTTCCTTCTGTATTCATCTACTTGGGTTGACTTAACAGAATATCATAGGCTAGATTGCTTGAATGATAAAATTTAGAACTTTGTCAAAGTTCTAGAGATTGAATGAACAAAATCACGTAGCATCAGGGATGGTTCCTTGTTGAGGAATCTCTTCTTAGGTTGTAGCTTGGCTGCCTTCTCATAGTACTCTCACATGATCTTTTCTCTGGATTTTCTTGCACTTTCTCTCTGCACACACATATACATACAAGCATACATACACATACCTATGTGTGTCTGCATATTACAAGGACATACATTCCATGGGATAAGTATCTACCATTATGACCTCATTTAATCCTAATTTCCCCTTAAAAGTTCTATCTCCAAATACATTCAGAATCAAGATTTCAACATGTAGGGGACACAACTTAGCTTAATAATATCTTGATTGTCTTGTATGTTGAATCCATCATTAATGCCAAGTGAGGTAATGGGAAAGAGCAAGATTTTCTAATAAGACCATGAAGATCATTACACACAATGATAAACAACTCCAGGCTATTCAACTTTCATGTGTCTATCTCCAACATGGCAACATGGAAGAAGGGTATTGGGTGCATAAGGATAAAACAACGCTGCTAAAGTAATTGGAACATATAGAGGACAATTAAATAGAATGCCTTATCATTTTTAGTTCCACAAATGAGGATTAAAATAAACTTTGTGATCATACCTCTTCGATTTTGGGGAAGAAAATTGTGAGATTTTTGACGAATCATTTGTTTCATAAATTAAAACCCCTGTTTCACCCACACTTTGAACTATCTCTATCCTACAAAAATCAAAATTCTCATGAAGCTCACCAGAGGGATCGTTTAGTGCAGTCACAGAAAAAATTACATTGAGAACTATCATAACAAAATGTGACTGAATGAGGGAGGTAGAAAGCCTGTCAATAGTACAGGCCAATGTGGGATGGGGAGGAAGGACACTTGGGATATTGGTCATAGGAATTTTGCACTGTGAAGGACATCTATATATACCACAGGCTGTGTTCTTTACACTGACTGTATAGAAAGAGGAGGTACAGTAAATTCACCCCATATACACCTCAACACAGGCCCTTTGCCTGGTCTGTATTGTGAATTAGGGGACAAAAAAATCAAAATTTTAAGCAGTAGTTTTTTCTAACTTATTTTCATAGGTTTCAAACAGCATTTGCTTTTAAACCTTGTTTTTGTAGTGTAAACATTCATGTTTAATATGAAAGATTCCTATAAAACTCTTGCCCTTGGGTGGTCTAAATGGGACTGTTTGAGAGGAAACTGTTTATTTTGCAGATGATTCAATACCAATCCTGTTTTGACATTCTTTCTCTGGCTAGTATCACGTTTTACAAATACATGAATGGAACATGGTGATGTGAGGAAACAAAGATGCCTTCATCAGAACAAACATCATCTCCCTGAATGGTATTCTCAGCTACAGACATGTCTCTGTAACTGGCTGACTAATGTCTATAGCTTATTTGGCTCCAGCAATGGTTTGAATCATTGACCTGGACATATAAGGTGCCCTGATGTAATTTTGTCTTAGAAAGTATTAGAAGCAAAACCAGTTGACTTGAGTTTAGAATTCTGAAAGTCTTCTTGGTTTTAGACATTTGAAAATTATTTAAAACCAAACTTTCAATTGAAACTTAAGAAGCAATTTCAATTTAAGAATTTCAATTAAAAATTTTAATTTGTCTCGATTTTTATGGTTTGATTACTTCCCTCCCTCAGTTTCGTGGATAATTCACAAGGAAGAGTCTTTTCACTTGCTTCTCTGTGAATTATGTCACAGCTGTAGATGAAAATTGCCTGTTTAAGTTTTAATATCTCAAATGCATGAATGTCCCTTGAAGCAATTAAACAAAAATGTGGGTGGTTCATAGGTATATATATATGTGTGTGTATATATATATATAATATGTTTATGTATATATATATTCTCCAAGTGCTTCCAGCTAAGATTCAACTATTATCTTAGATGATAAAATACAGACTATTTGATTAGAATATCTGTTTTGGGCTCAGATGAATATTAGGGGCACACAGGAGAATCAAGAGACAGCTAGTGCCTAGAGCTCTTTATTATGTGTCCTTTTTCTTTTGTTTAGGAATTTTCTCTTTGAAATAGCGACTTTCATGTTCTATGTATAGAGAACTAAACCCACAGCTTTGATTCATGAGAGTTAAGATAGCAAATACCTTTTTCCTACTGGGCATATCTGCATGGGGCTACAATATTTAATTCCTATATTCCATTGTATTTTATGAATACTTTAACATCTGCATTTTATACAAATTCTCATATGGTAAAAATTAAAGAATAAGCGTAAATATTGATAAAGATTAATTCTGTATATAAGAAATGAACATTAATAACTTTATGAAATTTGTAATCACGGTATTTAAATAAAGATAATTTAAAAAAAAGAACCTTATGGAACACATTTTAGTTTTCTAATTTATTTTTATTTGAGAGGGATTTTGGGCCACACCCACACCCAGTGGTGTCAAGAGCTTACTCCTGGCTCTTTACACAGAGAACACATCTGGTGAACTTAGGGGACCAAATGAGGTGCTGTAAGTTGAACCTGAATCTGCTATGTACAAATCATGCTCCCTCCCCAGTGAAACATCCTTCTGACTCCAGAGTTTTCTATATAAAAAACCAGAGAATAAAAAGATCACCTACAGTCAACTAATCTGCATTTATTATGCTAGGAAAAACTATGCTAAAGCTTTCTTATTTTATTTTATTTTATTTTATTTTATTTTTGGTTTTTGGGTCACACCCGGCAGTGCTCAGGGGTTACTCCTGGCTCCATGCTCAGACATTGCTCCTGGCAGGCACGGGGGACCAAATGGGGCACCGGGATTCGAACCGATGACTTTTTGCATGAAAGGCAAACGCCTTACCTCCATGCTATCTACCGGGCCCCCTCTTTCTTATTTTTTTTTTACACATTATCTTACTTAAGCAGCTCCATAGTCCTCTGAGATAAAGACAGTTACTAACTAGAATTTTTCAGATGTGAAAGCCGAAGATATCTGCAGATTTGTTTGTTCATTATCAAGCTCATTTTCCATGTAAGAGGTAGAGTGTTACACCTGAGATTTCCTCTGCTAAGCCAATGTGTTCATTTCTCATAGTTTGACAGATGTGCGTTGCATCCCTGTATCAAAGACTAGGACATAGAAGACAGGATTATTTCAATTTTTTGTTGGTTACCTTCTCCCATCTTACCCCTAAGTCAGAGGAGGACCCAAAGACAGCATATATAGTTGAATGCCACGAGTTTGTGTCTCAGCTAAAAACATCAAAATGAGGAATTCTTCTTTCATTTTCCTTTAGATTTTGGGCTACACCTAGCAGTGCTCAGGGGTTTCTCCTGGCTCTGCAGTAAGGAATCACTCCTTGTTATACCTCAGGAACATATGGGGTTCCAGAGACTGAATTCATGTCGGTCATATACAACTACTACCTCTCTACCCTACCTACTGCGTTAACTCTCCAGCTAAGAATTATTTATCTTTTTAATGGCTACATGTAAGTCTACCTAAATCTATCCTAGGTGGAGGCATCTTTATTACACAGGACAGCAAATCAATACTCTTGCTCCAGAGATATTTGGATTATTGTCTGAGGTTTTTCACAATCAAGCAACTTTGAAATAATACATCATAATGAAGGCTGTCAGAGATGAACAGAAAAGCCAGAAACTCTTGGCTAGCTTTCTGCAGAGAGCCATATTGGGAGTTCCCATAATTTGACTCTTCTCTGAATTTTTGTCAGTCATGTAGGTTCTGTGATATATCAAATAAGAAATCAGAAAATGTTGGGATGCAGGGGGAGATCAAATTCAAAGTAAATTGGGGTTAACACTGACCCAAGTGCTGAAGTCTACAGAGAGGAATTGACTACCATGTAGCTATTTCATTTTCAAAGAAAGATTAAACAAATCTGAATTATGTTCTTTAGCTTGATTTTTTAGGGGATTACTGGGAGTCTTTGCTTCCTCTACGACTGCTGGCACCTTGAAACATTGAATTAGATATGGAGATTGAGTTTTTCCTGCTAAAATCCAATAACAGGAGATGAGATTTGGGAATTTCCTGAAAGATAGCATTTCTTTACAACACCAGAATGATAAAGCAGATATTGCTGTTCTCCCAGTTCTGATCAGAATCAGTTTGTCGGGGTCCAGAATTATAATATTTTTTTTTCGTTTTTTTGGGCCACACCCAGCGGTGCTCAGGGGTTACTCCTGGCTGTCTGTTCAGAAATAGCTCCTGGCAGGCACGGGGGACCATATGGGACACCAGAATTCGAACCAACCACCTTTGGTCCTGGATCGGCTGCTTGCAAGGCAAACACCACTGTGCTATCTCTCTGAGCCCTAGAATTATAATATTTCTATGGAAAATGTCATTTTACTCAATTGGTCTTTGAAAATAATGGAATTTAATTTATGATGAATAGAGGGAATATCTATATTATCAGTCATTGTGTGCATCCTTGATTTTAAAAGATAAATTCAGAAGTTTGATTTTCTAGTTTTTGTTAAATATGGTGTGACCCAGTGACACTTCTAGAATCTCCTCTTAAACATCCATCCAAGCCCTGATCAGAGCAGATTAGATATGATAAGGATTTATGTATTCTAATATTAGCTGGATAAATTATTCAGATATATGCTTTGATTTAGGAGTGAAACAATAGAATATAAATTGAAATGTTGTATATGTATGACATAAATTATATATATATATATATATATTTTTTTTGGTCTTTTTGGGTCACACCCGGCAGTGCTCAGGGTTACTCCTGGCTCCATGCTCAGAAATTGCTCCTGGCAGGCACAGGGGACCATATGGGGCACCGGGATTCGAACCAATGACCTTTTGCATGAAAGGTATACACCTTACCTCCATGCTATCTCCCGGGCCCCAAATTATATATATTTTAAATATAGTGTCTGCTCCTAAATTTATAGAGGGATACAGAGATTCTTTGAGTGCTTTACTGGATTCTTTCATTTTTGAAAGTAGCCAATAATTATCCAATAGCTCATGAAATGATCTACAAGTAATTCAAATTGATGACAACAAGAGTGATGCCAAACGAATTGGCAGGAAAACAGATCCTTCTCTGAATGTAGCTATTTGGGCTGACCTACTCTGTAAGGAAATATAATGTGATTTAACAGAGACAGTATAGCATTAAGCATTTAGTACAAATCTGAAAAGCACACTCTCCAAGCAATCACCATACAGAGCTCTGGCTTTGAATTCTCGGCCTTGAAAGGAACGTATTTTCCTCTATCTATTCATAAGAGTAACTGGAGGCCACTGATCTGGAAGAACCAACCTATGCAGATAAGTTGGGCACCACAGCCAGGAGGATTCTAGATGCCTTCACATCTAGAGGTTACAAACTGGAAAGTGTATGACAGAGAGTCATACACTTGGGCACCACAGCCAGGAGGATTCTAGATGCCTTCACATCTAGAGGTTACAAACTGGAAAGTGTATGACAGAGAGTCAAAAGTAGAGACAACTTTCATTCTGTTAATTCCCTGAAGAGAAAGAGCCAGGAGAAGAACTACTTTTGCATTGTAAAAATCACAGTTTTTTCCTCATTAATTCTGATTCTTTTTATACTTAGTTTTTTATTAAAAATGAAGATAATCTTCATTGATTTGACATTCTCCCCATTACAGTCTTGGACACTAGACTATTTTCCTAGATCTACCAATTTTCTGATTTTTGTCGGGAGGAAATTGACATGCTAGTGGCAGTAGGAAACAGCAGGCAATCTCTTCTATGAAGTCTTACCTGCGATAATGGTGACATTTTGTGACCTTTCCATTTCAGTGTATACTGTGTGGATCAAACTTTTCTATTGGTTGCAATCTTTTTTATTGACTGCTGCAGGCTGATTTCTTTTCCCCAGGAAAAGTGTTTTATTTTTAGCTGCTGATAAAGAAAATGTTAACATCAGATGTTAATTCTGAATGAGATCTAATTCTTAAATCTTAATTTTAATAGTTTTGTTTAATTATTTAAGATATTAAATGTTAATCAAATAGGAACCAAGTGATGGCTCGTATATGCTGATAAAGATGCTAATTACACATAGTCTCTGAAGTTTAGAGGTTTAGGGACTTCTTAATATCAGATATGTCAGGTCTCCTGGTTATATAAATAATTTGGATATTTTTTAAAAGTTTTTATTAGTATGATTTTAATATAACCTTGCTAAAAGCTACATGCAACAAATATTAGGTTGTTTCCTAAAGTTGTTAACCTTCCCCTGGAATTTCTCTTAGAAGAAGCTACAAACAAAAAGCTGTCCTACTCTGGGGTAAATCCAGGAAGAAGAGATTACATTTATAAAAGTTCACCTTCACCCAAAATAAGGGCAACTTGGCAGGGTCACTCCAGCGTTAGAGATCACCTGCGAAATTTTTATATAGTTTAAGTCTCACTTTTCTAAAATTAGGAAATGAAACTAGATAGACCATGTTGATTTAACCTATTAGTTTACCTCTGTCTGACCTTCCATAAAATTCTAACAAAATGACAATGGAATTAAAGTAGAAACCTACCAAAAAAGTATAAAGGAAACTAAAATAGACCATATATATATATACATATTTTTTGTGAAGCTACTAATTGGGGTTTAGGGGGTCTTGAGGAGGCCCTTCCCAAGTGTTGAGATTATCTAGCTCATCACAGCAGTGTTCAGAGACTACCCATGTAGTCTTCATGATACTGGGATAAAGAATCATGTGGTGCTAGGGATGAAATCAGGGTCTAGCAAATGCAAAGCATGTGATTTAACCCTTGTTCTATCTCTCCAGTGCCCCCTTCTCCTCCCAACTTTTAGTTGATGGGTATGAGGAAATGAAATTACATAAATCTTAATTCTCAGCTTGCTAATATGAGTCTAAAGAAGCAACCTGAGATACACTATGGAGTTCTAGAGAAGCTAAATTCTTAATAGAATTAAGTGTCTCAAATGCCAGATATAGAATTGGACTGATAAAGGCATATTAGGGGATAATCTTATAAATATCAAACCACTAGATCCCATAATCTATGAAGAAATTGATATGAATTTTTCATACTATAGGGGTCAAAGAAATAGTACAGGGGGTAAAACACTGGTCTTGCATGTGACTATCCTTGGTTTGATACTTGGCAAGTATTTTTTAATAATATCTTTATTTGGGGGCCGGGCGGTGGCGCTGCAGGTAAGGTGCCTGCCTTGCCTGCGCTAACCTAGGACGGACCGCGGTTCGATCCCCTGGTTCCCCATATGGTCCCGGTGCCTGCCAGGAGCGACTTCTGAGCAAATAGCCAGGAGTAACCCCTGAGCATCACCGGGTGTGGCCCAAAAACCAAAAAAAAAAATAATAATAATAATAAATAAATAATATCTTTATTTAAGCACAATAATTACAAACACATTTACAGTTGAGTTTCAGTTATAAAAAATAAATACCTCCTTCACTGGTGCAGCCTTCCCACCACCAATGCTCCCTATCTCACTCCTCCCCTACTCCTGCCTTCTCTGTCTAGACAGGCATTCTATTTTTCTCACTTACTACCATTGTCATAACCACTCATCTGTTGTTGGACCACAACAAGGCAGACGTCCTAACCACTGTGCTGTCCTCTGGCCCCTGTTGTTTTAGTTGACTTTTCTGAAGCTACCAATTAGGGTTTATGGCTACATAGAAACTGGTTTTACTATGTGCATAACAAAATCAACAACAATGAAATACTATCAGGTTTCTAAGGGAATCAAAGAGAAGACAGAAAAACAGGTTTAGCCACTAAAATTCTTTAAGAAGAAAATTTATACCCTGTCCAGCTAGACCTCACTCTAGAGAACATTATTGAACTGGAGTCATAGTGCCAGACACGGAAAGACACTACAGGATTTTTGCACCGTGGACGGAATAAGATTTTTATTGACAAAAAGAAAGAGGGGAGAGAGATTAGCAAGAGCAATTAAAAAAAAAAAAGATATTCTAAGTAAAGCCACATCCCCTAGGAGAGACACATGAAGTCCTATTCAGACCGGGAGAGAGGAGTTTCTATTCCATTAGGTCTGAAACCTGGAGCTAATCTTCCTTTCTGAAAGAAGAATGGAGAGATAAGAGAACCCCCAAACAGGAGGACTACATCTAGCTATTGCCAAAAGAGAATGGAGTTCCAGGTCTCCCCAAGGTCTCATTCACCCAGAGTTTTTTTTTGGGGGGGGTTTGGTTTGGTTTTGGGGGCCACACCCAGCAGCACTCAGGGCTTACTCCTGACTCAGCACTCAGGAATTAGTCCTGGAGGTGTTTGGGGGAACCATATGAGATGCCAGAGATTGAACCTGGGTCTGTTGCGTGCAAGGGAAACTCACTCTCTATCTGCTGTACTATCACTCCCCGTCCAGAGGTTTTAAAATACAGGTCGCAAGCTAGTTTACTGGGAGGGGAAGGCAGAATGAAAACATTTCTCATTTCTTTCCCAGATATAGCAGTTGTCAACAAATCCAATAATCAGTATGATGATTGATCAATACATTTTTTTAAAAGATAATATCTTTCTTTAAGAACCATGGTTACAAGCATGTTTGTAGTTGGGGTTCAGACATAGAATAAAGCACTCCCTTCACCAGAGCAACCTTTGCACTACCAATGTCTCCCATGTTCCACCTTCCCCACTTTTTCTCACTCACTACCATTGTCATGATAGTTGTTAATGTAGGTATTTCTCTAACTGTACCCACCTCTCTTTGTGAGAAGCTTGGCCATTTATATTTCTTCTTTGAGGAAGTGTCTGTTCATTTCTTTTCTCCACTTTTTGATGGGGTTAGCTTTTTTTTCTATTAAGAACTTTCAAAAAAGTCATAAGTGATCACTGGGCACAGTGACTATTCCTGAATAGTCCCAGAGCACTTTCAAATGTAATGCCATTGCTAGCCCTTCCCCCCCAAATTATTTTTCTCACTTATAGCTGCTAAATTAGACAAGTTCTGACTTGGCTGATGCTATATACACCCAGGCACCTGTGGTGACCACTCTAATGCCACAGGAACTAAATAAAGACTAGACTACATACTGCATTGTAAGAGTTTTACATCATTTTTTCCTACCTGCATTCCAGAATGCTCTTAACTTGGTGATTCCCCAAGGCAAGAGTTTATAAAATTTAATTCTGGATGAAAGTCACTTAAGAGAATTTTCTATATATTGAATTTGGAGACTAAGTGCAAACTTCTGTTTTTTAATTTGATTTTATAACAGTAAAACCCACTAGTTCTCCAGATCAATCAAGTGTATAGAAATGCAATGTATTAAGAGCAATGTGTAGAGAAAAGTATATTGAGAAACGTCCACTCTCATTATCTTAGTAATCTATTCTTTTTTTTTTTTTTTTGGTTTTTGGGTCACACCTGGCAGTGCTCAGGGGTTACTCCTGGCTCCATGCTCAGAAATTGCTCCTGGCAGGCACGGGGGACCATATGGGGCACCGGGATTCGAACTGATGACCTTTTGCATGAAAGGCAAACACCTTACCTCCATGCTATCTCCCGGGCCCCTGGAGTAACCTATTCTTAAATATGAAGCGATACCCCCCATTTTCTATTTCAAGGAAAATCATTGAAATAGGGAGGACAGATAGGAGGAAGAGTAAGAAAAAGTTATATTAAATGGGTAACACACAGTTATAGATTGAATATCAGAACACTCCACCTTTATCAGGTGACTTAACTCCTTAACATCTGTTGAAATCTAATAACCTGTTCTAAGATGGGAGCATTAGGTACCATATTTTCCAGCATATAAGACGACCAGGCATATAAGACAGCCCCCTAATTTTACAGTTAAAACATAGGTTTAGGTTTATTTTCACTGTAATAGACTTCCTCTCAACTTTGGCCACTCTGAGCAGGCTTTTTACAGTATAGATTTGGGTACAGAACATTGTATAATTTGCATGCATAAAAAAGCCTCTTGGATTGGCTGAGTTAGAGAGACGGTTTGAGCAGCCTTGCAGTGATTGGTGCAGGATCGAGTTGGAAAATTCATTTTGTGTGAATATCCAGACGATTTTCGTTTAGCGGCATATCAAAACATTTTTCAGGACATATTTGGCATATAAAACAACCCCTGATTTTCGGTTGACATTGTTTTGTTTCAAAAGTCATCTTATACACTGAAAAATACAGTATATGATTCATCCCAAATTGACTTAGAGTACTCTTTTGTCAGATGTGGACACAGAGGGAAGGAAGATGGCAATCAGACAATTGACTGCCAGAAATTTAGTTTTGGGTTTCCCAACTCCAGAACCAAGAGATATAAATATCTATTGTTTATAAGCTTCAAGTCCCAGATTCTCTCATTGGAAAAGTTAGTTTTATTTTCTGCAAGGAATATCAAATGTCAAGGTGAATTTATGACCATACTACCTGGTACATACTCCATCTTGTCAAACAAATGTCAAGGCTAAAAAGAACTCTCAAATTTCAAAGCAGAAAAAATAGTCACATGTATTGATTAATATAAATTAATTAGAAAATAATTACATTAAATAAATTATGACCTGATATTATAAATAAAACGTTTTAAGAATATCCTTGAGCATTTTTTATAAATCATGACTATCTTTGAACTAAAGTTCAGAATCAAGATTTTGCAATAAAGATCCTGCAATGAATAAAACCCCCCAAATAAATAATATTCCCTTTGTTTTGCTACTGCTGTTGTTGTTTTGGAGCATGTTTGGTATAATGGTAGTGGGTGGGGGGGTGCAAGAAGAGCTGCTCATTTATTTATTTATTTTGTTTGTTTGTTTACATATTTAATAACTATTCATTATTTTATTATTATTAATTTAATTGGGCATTTAAAATCCTGTCTGCCAAAGCACCGCTAGTTAAAACAGATAATGGGATGACCTGAGATATGAGATAGTAGGAGAGAAAAGTAAGATACCCCTACCCCCATGGTTTCTTTGCTCCTCACTGAGATGGACAGCAAGACATCAGGGATCTCACCCATATGCTTGTGTCTATGGTAGGAACTAAAGAAACGTGAGGGGACAGAGTCTTTTTGGGGAACAGGCTGAGAGAGACCCAGTGACCAGTTGCCAAGTAGTAACACAGGTAACAAGATTTAGTTGCAGATTTCAGCTTAGGAAAAGAGACATGGAACAGAGAAGAGTGTAAGGCAAGATCAGACCATTGTACACTGGAAGATAGATGTGGACATTAGGGAGGGCCCTGGATCCATTAACTTACACTGTAAAATAGACCATATCTTCTTTTATTGTTTTTTATTATTTTTTTGAATATGGAAGTTTCATGAATTTGTGTGCCATCCTTGCGCAGGGGCCATGCTAATCTTCTTTGTATCCTTCCAATTTTAGTATATGTGCTTTCAAAGCAAGCACCTATATCTTCTTTTAGGTGGGGAGGCAACACCCATTTCTCAGAGTTAAATTCTGAGCTCAGGGATCATTCCTCCCAGAATTCAGGGAACATATAAAGTGCCAGGAATCAAACCTGGGTCATCTTCATACAAGGGAAATAACCTACTAACTATAGTATACTACAGCTAAACTAACTTTTTAAGTATCTGAGTTCTATAACATAATTTCCCTACAATTCTCAAGAATCTACCAGCTCAAAAATAAATCCAATTTGCTGCTGTTTGGTCCATACCCATCGATTCTTTGACTTGTTCCCAGTTTTGAGTTTTGCTTCAGTGGTGCCTGGAGACCATGCAGTGCCATGTATTAAACTTAGACCTTCTGCAGGCAAAGCTTGTGCTCTGCCTATAGAGTTGATTCTGTGACCCTAAAAATATGCTTATTTAGAGGCTAGAGAAATAGCACAGCGGTAGAGTATTTGCCTTGCAATACAGAAGGACGGTGGTTCAAATCCTGGCAACCCATATGGTCCTCCGAGCCTATCGGGAGATTTCTGAGCATAGAGCCAGGATTAGCCCTCGAGCGCTGCCAGGTATGACCCAAACAAACAAAAACAAAAAAACTTATTTACTGAAAAAACCAAGAAAGATGGCATCTGAATTATAAGAAACAGAGTCATAAATTTGAAATGAAGATAACTATGATTTATAACTTCTATTTTATTTCACATACCCTAAACATCAATCATGGATATAAAACAATGGCATATTCACACATGTAAAATTTTGAATATTTTCTTCTCAAATGTACCCCTGTATTCATGCTTTCCTATAAAATTACAAGAAAAGATGAGACATACAGGGAAAGTGATTAAAGTAACTTTCATGATGGATTATGTAGATCAAATAATGCAATTTGAAATAGATAGGGAAGATTTTGGAATAATTGATAAATAATATTGCTTACACATATGGTAAATATGATCAGGGCAAAATGTAACACTTGTGATGAATTGTATCTAGTATACATATTTTAGAATGAAATCAAAATTAGAAGGTAGTAATTTTTCTGGGGATCAATGTTTATAAAAATAAAAGAAAATTGTAATCATAGCATACCTTAAGACTTCACTGAACACTGATACATGTGAATTGAGTCAATAATATGCTCATTTAAACCCTTAAGTGATTAACCACGTTGTGATTATGGGGAAAGTTGTGATTGTATGGGTTCTATCTTCTCAGATATAAAAGAATGAAGAATATTAATCTTGCTATCTTATTTAAGAATCAAGTAGAAGGTGTATTATAATATTTCAAAAGACAGATGTAAGTGTACAGAGAAAAAATCTGCAAGGAATGTATTTCCTATGCATGTGAATAGTTTGTTGGTAAAGCGAATTAAGAGTAGGAACAGATGGAAACAGAAGACGAAGTATTTAATATCAAGATTAAAATATTCTTTCTTAAACTTTAAATCTTTGTCACTTTCATAAAAATAAAGGCTAAATCATAATTTAAACATGTTTTGAAGTATTTCTGTTTCATAACTTGATTCTATTTGAAGGTCTTTAATTGTTAGGGTTCTTAGACAAAATCAGACATTTCTAGATACTAATTTTTTTTGTTTTTTTTTATTTTTTGGGTTATACCCGGTAGCGCTCAGGGGTTCCTCCTGGCTCTATGCTCAGAAATCGCTCCTGGCAGGCTCGGGGAATCATATGGGATGTCGGGATTTGAACCACCATCCTTCTGCATGAAAGGCAAGCACCTTACCTCCCAGCTCTCTCTTTGGCCCCAGATACTAAATTTTTAGACTGATATGTCACCATTTTATAGATAAAACATTCCCCATTTTCATTCCACACAGTTGTTTCAAAATAATGTAATGATATGAATCACTGGGAATTTGAAAATAGTTCACCTTCCAAGAAACAGGTCAAATATTTAAGAGAAAAGTAGTGAAATGTAAATTTTCTCTAGTGGTTCCAGCAATCTATAATAGACAGTCATTGAAATAATTTTTAAGACCATAAAACTAACTCTAAAGCAAGTGACTTAATACAAGAAAATTAATATCCTATAATTACTAGTGATGAGAATAAGTATAAAAATGATATGAAAATGTGCTCATTAGACTGAAAGATTTAAATAGACCTATTATTTTGATATTTCAATGCTTTCCCAAATAGGACTGACTGCACTACAGTGGTAACAACTGTTGCATCTTTTATGCAGAGATTAATAATATACATCCACTGGTGATCATGATTAATAAGGCAATGCATATTTTATAGAAGTTCAATCACACTCTTAAAGAAATTTCTGCCTCCAGTACACTGTTGGAGCCAAAAATCAAAAGTTCACTAATGTGAACTTTTTTTGAACATAAATTCAAATTTATGTTCATATTCTAGTACTCTTAGAATAGTTAGAAATAACATTCATTTGAATGTCAAAGAAGAAGGATTCTTAAAATTATAAAAACAATTCTGTTTCTAAAATTCTACTTCCGAGTCTTAGAAAAATTAAAATAATAATGAATAATACATATATGTGCTATGAGAACAAAAATAGTGAAGCATCAACACCATATTGTGAAAAAGGCAATAGAATTTGTAGATTGACCTCATTCAGATTTTAAAGTTACAGTCTCCTATTTCAATCTAAAATTATTTTTGAAAAGTAAATGTGGTTCCAAATTTCATCTATTATATTGAGTTTCTCAGTAAGTGATGGGAAATGATTGGGTCAAATGCATAATCTGCCCTGATTTGAGCTTCCCTATCAACTCATGTGCACAAATGAGATACTAGCAAGATAAATAGGATTATACCAAAATGTAAGTCTACTCTCATACATTATTCTTTGGCTTAAATTTTATTTTAAGAACTATTCAGAATGATTCAAATGATTCAATATAAAATACTTTGAAGAAACATTTTCAAGTAATATAAAAATTAGTTTTTTTTTTTATAAAAAGGGACTTTTATGAAAAGAAAAATTGTCCAATTGTCACACACACACACACACACACACACTCGTTTGATGAAGTATCCAGTTTACGATTTTATATTGATATACATATTTTTCTCTATGAAACCATATAACCATGCATTTGCTCTGGAAAGATTGATATCTTGGATAAAGAATTTAATGTTAAATAATAGGTAATAGCTAGTGATTTGATCACATGTTTGGAAAATGGAAAAGAGTATAAGTGAATATATCAAAGAATCTCTCAAACTAAGTCCTCTGAATCTTTCTATTATCAAGAAATTGTTATAAAACTGATAGGTTATGATGTTCAGTTTGCCTCTACAGGGCCATTCTAATGCTTCCTAAATGTATTTATAAAGAAAGAAATCATTGGATGGGAAAAATTGACATTAATGAGTATTAAAAGTATTAAAGTTGGCTTTTCATTAAGTGTTCAAGAGTTTTGCATTTCACTAACCTTCCTATAACTATTACCCAGTTGAAAGAATTTGCAAAACAACAAATATTAACTTTAATGTGGACTTTAATTTTCTTTTTAATTATTTTTTTGGTTTTTTTGGCCACACCCATTTGATGCTCAGGGGTTACTCCAAGCTAAGCGATCAGAAATCACCCCTGGCTTGGGGGCACCACATGGGACACTGGGGGATCGAACCGTGGTCCTTCCTTGGCTAGCGCTTGCAAGGCAGACACCCTACCTCTAGCGCCACCTTGCTGGCCCCAGTTTTCTTTTTAATTTTATTTCTACTTTTCTATGTAGCCATAGATGACTATGCAGCCATCTGCTTTTACCTCACATTTGACAGTCTGCTATTTTTATGCACTTGACTAGGGATCTATCTGAATTTACAATGGTTTATTCCACATCATATCTCTATGTTGATACAATTCCTTAAATTTATTGGTGCTGGGGGCTGAGTGGTGGTGATGGAGGTAAGGTGCCTGCCTTGCCTGCACTTGATCCCCGGTTCCCCATATGGTCCCCCAAGTCAGGAGCGACCTCTGAGCGCATAGCCAGGAGTAACCCCTGAGCGTCACTGGGTGTGCCCAAAAACCAAAAAAAAAAAAAAATTATTGGTGCTATCCCTTATTCCATTAATTCCATCAATGAATGATTTAAACTAAAGAAGTGAAACAACACACGAATGTTGATGAATTAACTGGAATTATATATATACACACACACACACACACACACACATATATATATATATACATTAAGATTTTAAAAGGATATCTCAGACAGAATGTGATTTAGAAAGTAAGCAAACTAAACATCCTTCATAGAAAATTTTTCTCAAAATATTTTTTTTTTTTTTGGTTTTTGGGCCACACCCAGTGATGCTGAGAGGTTACTCCTGTCTATATGCTCAGAAATCACTACTGGCTTGGGAGACCATATGGAAGGAACACTGTGGAATTGAACTACAGCCCGTTCTAGGTTAGCCGAGTGCAAAAAATCTTCCTACCACTGTGCCACCACTCTAGCCCCTAACAAAATGTTCCTTAGCTGAGTGTTGCAATGTATAGTGGTGTGCATACATACTTTTGAATGAATGCCTTTCTATCTTGGGGCTAGATACTCAGAAGTGTGATTGCTGAGTCATGGGCAGCTCAATTCTGAGTTTACTGAGCATTCTCCATACTGTTTTCCACAGGGTTGGACTAGGCAGTACTCAGCACAATAGCCAACATTTGGAATCAACCTAGATGTCTAACAACTGATGAGTGGACCATGAATATGTGGTACTTATACGCAATGGAATGCTACATAGCAATAAGAGACGATACAATCATGCAATTTGCAGCAACATGAATGGAACTAGAAAATATTATGTTAAGTGAAGTAAGTCAGAGAAGAAGGATAAATACAGAATGAGAGCATTTATTTGGAGTATTTAGAATATATCTCACATATACATATAATACTCCATGAAGAAACACAACAGTCTAAATGGAAGAAACTCCAAACACCATAGGTGCCAGGGAATGGCGAGGAGAACTGACCAAATCAAGTGGAAGAGAGGAAACACAAAGCATTGACTATCCTGAATACAATAAAGAAACCAGCAATAATGGAAAAAGCAGTTTAGAGTGAACACTATCTTTTGACCTTGAGAGTTTCTTGTTATATGTCTGCTGTAAATTTTCTGGATGCTTCTTTGAATGTAATTTTCCTTTTTAATATTGTTGCTTTCAGAATTCTATCCCTCTCTGTGGGATTCATCATTGTAATTAGGATGTGTCTAGGGGTGCTTTTCTTTCCGTCTCTTCTAGCTGGTACTCTTCAGGTATGCAGGATTTGGTTGTTTGCAGTATGTAGCTCTGGGAATTTCTCTGCAATGATGTCCTTGACTATTGATTCTTCCTGTGTCTCAGGACTCCAATGTTGTTTCTGATGAGTTTATCAAAAACTTAATTTTTTTATCTGTTCACATTATATGAGTATTTTTCCCATTGTCTGATCATTTGCTTTAAGGCACTTTTCTAATTTCTTCTGTTGTATGGAGTTGTTCTGCATCTCATTTTCCAGCTCAATGATTTGTATTCAGCTTCTATTACTCTGTTGTAGAGGCTTTCCATTTCAATGAAATGAAATGTTTTTATTTCATCTACTGTGTTTTTCAGACCTGTTATTTTGGTTTGAAGTTTTATGATTTCTAACTTTATATCCTCTTGATTCTTATTTGTGTTCCAGTCAAACCAATCTATGCTTTCTTTGAGTTACAGGAACACTCTCCATATTTCTTCTCTAAACTCCTTATCTGAGAAGCTAACTAGATGATTGTGCTCCTTTAAGATCATCAGAGCTGGGGCCCAGGAGATAGCATGGAGGTGGGGCGTTTGCCTTTTATGCAGGAGGTCATCGGTTCGAATCCCGGTGGCCCCATGTGGTCCCCCGTGCCTGCCAGGAGCAGTTTCTGAGCATGGAGCCAGGAGTAGCCCCTGAGCACTGCCGGGTGTGACCCAAAAACCAAAAAAAAAAAAAAAAAAAAGATCATCAGAGCTTCCATCTTATTGAGCATACATGAAGTTGTCCTGCATTGATTCACCATTGTCTCAATTGTAGTATGGTTTTCTGTACACGGTACTCTAGCACCACCCTTCGTGGGCGGTGTTGATGAGCAGCACTCAGGAGTTACTCCTAGCTCCATGCTCAGAAATCGCTCCTGGCAGATACCGGGATTCAAACCAATGACCTTCTGCATGGAAAGCAAACGTCTTATCTTCATGCTATCTCTCCGGCCCCATTTTCATTTAAGTCCAGGTAGACCAGAAATCCCATCTTGAGGGCATTGAATTAGGCCCTATTTTGGAGGAAGAAGCAAGAAGCATATACCCCCTACACAGTGGGATCTTCCAATCAGGCCTCAAGCAAGAGATCAGGAAGTGAAGTATGGAGGAATGCAGAGGACCTTTATAACCCCACAGCAAATGTCTGACACCACCCATTTTGGGCGGAGAGCTACCTTCATGTAATTAAGTTTTCTGGGATTATCCTCTGTAGCCTCAAGCAGGAGATCAGAAGGATGGAGGATAAAGAGGACCTTGATAAATCCATGGTAGGAGTCTGGCTCAACTCTTATTTGCTGGGACAGCCTACCTATGGCATTAAGTTCACTGGAGAATTTCTCTGCAGCCTCAAGTACGAGATAAGGAAAACAAGTTTGGAGGAGTGCAGAGGACCTTTATAAGCCCAAGAGAGTCAGCCATGCCCATTTGTGGGCAGAAACAGATACCTTGATGGATTAAGTCATCTGGGCTCTCCCTCTGGAACCTCAAGCAGGATATCAGGAAGCCTAGTATGGTCAAATACAGAGGACCTTTATGAGCCCACAGCAGGAGTCTGGCACCACTCTTGTAGGCAAGAACAGCCTACCTTAATGTAATTAATTTCACTGGGGTCTTCCTCTGCATGCTCAATCAGGAGATCATGAAGTCAAGTATGGATGAATGCAGTGCAGAGCACCTGTATAAGCCCATGGCAGGAGTCTGGCATCACCATTTGTGATTAAATGGTGCTTGAGAGGATTAAATTGATAGCTTCTTCCTCTGCAGCCTCAAGCAGGAGATCAAGAAGCCAAGTATGGAAGAACACAGAGGACTTTATAAGCCCAAGGCAGGGCTCTGGCACCACTCTTGTGTGTGGGAAAAGCCTACCTTTTATTGGGTTAATTTTGCAGGGGTCTTCCCCTACAGCCTCTCTCAGGATATCAGGAAACCATGTAGGAATGTAGAAGACATTTATAAGACCAAGCAAGAGTTTGGCACCACTATTTATTAGCGGGAACAGCTACTTTTATGGAATTAATTTTGCTGGGGTCTTCCTCTGCTACCTAAAGCAGAAGATCAGGAAGCCAAGTGAGGAATGCAGAGGACCTTTATAAGCCCACATCTGAAGTTTGGCACCACTCTTTTGGGTGGGATAGCCTACCTTACAGGTTTAACTTTGCTGAGGTCTTCTGCAGTCTGAAGCAGAAGATCAGGAAGCCAAGTATGGAAGAGTGAAGAGCATGATTATAATCCCACAGCAGGATTCTGGCAATACTTGTGGGCAGGAAGTGTCTACTACATGGGGTTAAATTTTGGGGGTTCAGCAGGAGTTCAGGAAACCAAGTATGGAGTAATTAAGAGGATCTTTATAAACCCACTGGAGGTCTCTGACACCACACTCTGTGAGTGGGGACAGCTACCTTAATGGGATTAATTTCACTGGGGTCTTCTGCAACTCAAGCAGGAGATCAAGAAGTCAAGTATATAGACTCCGCCCTACTGTGTCCTACTGGGGGAACTGTGAACTGAGGGGACTCTCTTTCTCTGCTGCTTTCTTTGTTGAATTCTTGGAGCTCCCCCCAAAGACCAGGGCCCTGAGAAGTGAATCCAGAGGTCGCTGCAAGCTGGGGCTGCCAGCTGACTAATCAGTGAGTAAGAACCGGCTGGCTAAGGAGATTCCCAATTGGAGAGCTGGTTGCTCCTCCTACGGGAGACTCCGCCCTACTGCGTCCTACTGGGGGAACTGTGAACTAAGGGGACTCTCTATCTCTGCTGCTTTCTTTGCTGAATTCTTGGAGCCCCAGAAGAGTGCGGCCGCTCTGCTTCACAGCCGCACACTCTTTCTAACCAATAAACCCCATCACAACACGCAGGAAAAACCACACTACTGGCGTGACATTGCAGAAAGCTCTTAGGCAAACACTATGCACTGAGAATGAGGATGATGTTTTGGATGATCTTAAAAATCCCAACCCTCTGTTTAATCTCTCAGATAAGGAACTTAAAATAGAAATATGGAGTATGTATGTAAAACTCCAAGAAAGCATAGATCGATCAGAACAGAACACAAA
>PVKC010016064.1:0-21065 GCA_004027635.1 Crocidura indochinensis
GATTCAAGCCCATGTCCTGTCCTTTGAATGCTCGCCCTTCCATTTTAATATTTTTAGTATTTGCCTTTGAACTCAGTTTTATGCAGTAGTGGGTATGTTGCACATATGTTGGATATTTTACAGTTTAGATATGTGTGACAAAGTTCTCGGTTCTCTTAAAATATCAGGTCAGATTGGGGAGATACAGGAATTCCAAGGGTAGTCCCCGGCACCATGAGTCCAGGGTTCTGCCTAGAGTGCCGCACCCTGTCTCTCCCCACACCTCTGCCCCCCAAATAAAGAAGCCCATGGTCCAGTGAACACTGTGAGTTTGCACTTTTACATTCTTTCTGCCTTGGGCACAGACAAAAGCTGCTGTCTGTCAAATTTACCTCACTGGGAAAAACTCAGTGAATGGTCATGGTCCAGAGTTTATAGACGTTGATGAGCAGCTTGTTTCTTGACAATGAATTTACTGTGTTTAATCAGATCCCTCAGGTCTCTGTTCTTCTGAAGGCTCTTCCTGCTGAGAGTGCTGTGCTCTCCAAGCCAGGCAGACAGGTTGATGTTTGTAGGGTAGTTGCGAAGGATTAATAAACCAAGCTGGTCAGGGGAGAGTCATGGAGTCAGTTTGGTTTTTTTGCTTTGGTCTCTTTGAGCACCCAAGCCAGAATGACCTTTTTTTTTTATTAACTCAATACAAATTCACCAGAGCAGGGAAAGGTCCAGTGATCCAGGTGGACTTTTATATTTCAATGGAGGAAATTTAAAGGAAAGAGGAAATTGGGGAACACCTTTTTTTTGCTTAATGGCTGGGTGTAATCTTAAATCCCCCTCTCCTCCTTCAGCTCCTTCTCTTTCTCCTCATCTCTTTCTTCTTTCCTTTGTCTTCTCTTTTTTTCTTCTTATTGTATTCCTGGCCTCGTGAAATACAGATTTTAAAAAGTACTTCATGGCTGAGTTTCAGTCATACATTTTCCAACCTATCCATTTACCAGTGTTATTTCCTGTCACCAATTTCCCCAGTTTCTCTCTTCTCTCTCCTCTTTCTTCCTCTCCCTTCTCTTTAGTCCTAACCACTGACATGCCAACCATGAACCCACTCTGGTTTTATCTCACTCATTTTTTATGGTTTGTATCTTGTTTTTGTTCTCTCCCATAGCTGTGCAAATTATTTGAACAGTGTCCCGAGTGGCAAATATTCATTTTAAAAAGTCATTCAGGTAACAGGAAGACAGCTGAGAGGGTTAAAATGTTTGCCTCACACATAGGAAGCCCAGGTTCTGGTCCTGGCTCTGCATTGTCCCCTGAGACATCTTGGAGCCTTGTGCTTACTCAGGTCAGCCCCTGAGCACCACTAGAAACAAAACAAAAAAGAATACAATAAAACAAAAAACCAGAAACAAAATGAAAATCTATCCAGGCCAGATCTGAACCCAACCAAAATGCCTCTTTGCCTAAGTTTTGGGGTGGCGGAGACCTTCATTGAGCTTTCTCTGCCCTGGCAGATTTTTGTCTCATTTCAGCAGTCAGTCACAAAGAGGTGGCTGTCACCTCTTCCAATTGCTTATTTTTGCAAACTCTATTTTGCACAAAACATAAGATGAGAGCTCCACAGTGAATTTCACCACTTTATGATCTTGCTGTGGAAAATACTAGGGGATCATTTACCGAAGTTGTCTTGTTTCTTTCTTGGGCAGGTATTGGTGGATTCATGGTTCGACAAAGGAGCCGAACCGGCCAAGGGAAAGCCAAGAGAGGTGTTGTTCGCAAAGACTCGTCCGGCTCTGTTCCTGAGCAGCTGCCTAGCAGAGATGATGGTATGAGCCATTTTCATTTGTTATTGGAAAATGCTGGCCTAGGTGATGACCCTCCCGGAACCCTGTTAGGTCTTCTGGAGAAAGCATTTGTGTATCTTCAGATCTGGGTCCTGAGGATCATGAAGAAATGTGATGAGGGACTGATTGAAATCCAACAGGTTCTTTGAGATGTTTGACTGGACAAATTTTTTTCTCATCTCTAGTGAGAAATACAAACCCTTTAACCAGTTAATACTAGATGCTTTCTGGTCTTATCTTCCTCACATAATGTGGCAAATTAGATGTGACCCCGCCATTTTAGGAAAGTTGCCTGTGAGCTTAGAAATACATCTTCTAGGACCTAAGGTGGTTGGTTCGAATCCCGGTGTCCCATATGGTCCCCTGTACCTGCCAGGAACTATTTCTGAGCAGATAGCCAGTAGTAATCCCTGAGCACTGCCGGGTGTGGCCCCAAAACCAGGAAAAAAAAAAAAAAAGAAATACATCTTCCAGTGAGTGGCCTGTCATCCTCACGACTACTAAGAAATTAAACTCATCCCTAGCCACCTTTCTCCACTGAGAATACAAATTGTTCCCTTTTTTCAGTGAGGATTGGGTTTGAATAATCTTCCATTATTATGTCATAGGATTTTGGCCTTTCAATTAACAAAATAAGAATGACTGCATTTTTTTAAATATAAGGAATCAAGATTGTTTTAAATAAATTACAGTATGATTTTATATGGCCCTAATAAACTCTGTTTAACAATTGCAATATGCAGGGCCAGAGAGATGGGACAGTGAGTAAGGCACCTGTCTTGGATACTGAAAACTCGGGCTTGATTCCTAGCATCATATATGATTCCCTGGGCCTACCAGGAGTGATCCCTGAGCATTGCTGGTTGTGGCCCCAAAAACAACTCCCTCCCTCTTCACTTGAAAAAATATTCATGACATCAAATTATTTTACACGGGCCGGGCGGTGGCACTAGAGGTAAGGTGCCTGCCTTGCCTGTGCTAGCCTAGGACGGACCACGGTTGATCCCCCGGTTTCCCATATGGTCCCCCAAGCCAGGAGCGACTTCTGAGCGCATAGCCAGGAGTAACCCCTGATCATCACCGGGTGTGGCCCAAAAACAAACAAAAAAAATTATTTTACACATTTTCTCCAGTTTTGTCTTGGAAATGAGCATATTTGTGTAATTTTATTTGTCCTCTTATGCCTTTGTCACACATGTTGATTTCTCCCCACCCTTGCTTGGTGCCCAGGTCACTCCTGATGGGGTGCTATGTTGCTGGGGTCATGTATGGAGCTGTTCAAGGTGAAGGCCTCTTTGGACCAAAATAATTGCAGTTTTATAGTGAAGTGTGGTGTTTCTTCATCTCTCTTATCCCAAGTTATCCATTGTTTTTGATTTTGTGAGCATTCTTCTTTCATTTTATTAGCAGCCTTTGGGTTTGAGCAGAATTGATTTGGGCAGTGGAGGCAAGGGAGGGATTCCAGGGCTTTACTGCCTGCATGCTAGGTACATGCTATGCCGCCAAGCTTGCCAACCATCGCACTCTGTGTGTACACACATACATGCATCTGTATACATCTGTATGCATACGTGTGTTTTTAAACTTTTGTTGCCGCAGCCAGCAGCACTCAGGGGTTACTTCTGACTCTGATGTCAGAAATTACGTCTGATAGGCTCTTAAGACCATATGAGTTACAAGGGATTGAACCACAGTCAGCTGCATGCTATGTATATGCCTTCCCCATTGTACTAAATAGTTCTTGCTCTGTGTGTATTTTTGAACACAAGTAAGGCATGTTTTTATTTTGAACACAAATAAGGCATGTTCTCACACTGAGCTCTATCCCTAGTACTATGCATATATATACACACTTATAAACATTTTTAAGAGAGGCCTTATTCTATAGAAAAATCTCATTGTTTGTTTGAGCCAACTATCAGCCTACTTTTAGTTCTGTGCTTGGTGGTCTTCAGCAGTGTTGAGGTGGGAGATTAAAATGGGGTGATCACTTGCAAGGAGGCAGGCAAGGTTCCTGTTCATTCTGATTTCTTGGAGAATTGAATTTCAGGTGGATTTCTCCAGAGAATATTCACATATTGTTACAGAAAAAAGTTGAGTTGTTTCCTCACCACTTTTTTCTGCATTAAATTGTTCTTTCTGGAGGGACTGTGAATTATAGTAATCTCTATAGTGATTTTTTAGACAACATACAGAGATCTGGGGTCCCCTCGTGAGCTAACCCAGGCCAATTTTAGTGCCTCGGGGTTTCTGGCCTTGGCTGTCAGCACTGCTCTTGCTTGACTCCTTTCTACTGTGCTTGTAAATGATGTCCTCTGGTACTTGTCTGTTTCCTTCAATTCATGTTTCTCAGTATGACTCCCTCAAGTTCTGCCCGAGCTGTAGTGACCTAAAAGGCTTTCTCTGTCTTCTAGCTGAGTGGGCCATTGCCTATACTGGTTTTGCTTTATCTGCTCACCCATTGTTGGAGGAGAGGTGGAAACTTGCACATTTCGGCTATGGGAAACATTTTAAACCAGATTCTCTTGAGGTCACTGGAGAATACCAGTAGCACAGAATCAGGTCCCTTGCACGTTGGGCTTATGTGGAGGTTTAGAATTCTCAGGAAAGATCCTGAGAGCAGGTGAGGGGGAAAGGAGGGAGGGAGGGGAGAGAGAGAGGGGAGAAAGAGAGAGATAGAGAGCATAAATATGTAGAGAGAGAGAAGAGAAAGAAAATGTTTATGTAGGAATCAGCCCTTCAGTGTCCCTATGGTATACTAGTCAGTTGCATGCATGTGTGTGTGCTGTCTGTCTTTGAGCCCTCTAGGGTCCCTGTACTCTACAAATCCTACTTCTTCTTGGTAAAGGGATCTTTATACTTTGGTTTTTTGATTGCTGGGGGCACACCCAACTGTGCTCAGGAGTTACTCTTAGGTTCAAACTCAGGAATTACTCCTCCTGGCAGTGTTCAGAGGACCATATGGGATGCTGGGGATTGAATCTGGGTTGGCCACATGCAAGGCAAGCTTTCTCCCTGCTGTTCTATAGCTCTGGCTCCAAAGGAGGGCTTTCAAGCTTTGTCTTTGTTCTATATGCACTTACATAGAAGGCTCAGAACACTGGATTTCAGGGGCATGATAGCATGCTTGTAGCATCTAGTCAGATTATCACCATATATTATAGTTCCCTGATGTTCAGGAAACCTCTGGCTTTGGAATTAATTGTTAGACTGAAGACACATTTCAGAACAGACTTCTTTAATTGGGTTTCCTCAACAATTCCCTTGTCATGGAGCTGAGTTAGGAGCTCCGGGTCTTCTCACATTTAAATCTGAAGCAGTGTTGGAGTAGAGAAAACAAGTTCCTGCTTTGCGAACAACAGCTTTTCCTGGAGCCCATGGGGGAACCATAGAGTGCTGTTTAGTGAACTAAGATGAATATTTTGTTCACAAACCTTACTAATAAGCCTACTGGGAGGTTTGTGGGATAAAAAAGCTTGTTTCGTCACTGAGAACTACCATAATCATGTGAATGAATGAGGGAACTGGAAAGCCTGTCTAGAGTACAGGTGGGGGTGGGGTGGGGTGGAGGGAGATTTGGGACAATGGTGGTGGGAATGTTGCACTGGTGAAGGGGGGTGTTCTTTACATGACTGAAACCTAATCACAATCATATTTGTAATCAAGATGTTTATATAAAGAAAAATATTTAAAAAAAGATAAATGATCTGCCTCTAACTCACGGTGTTGTGTGTATTAATTCTCAATTAAATCTGGAAGAAAACGGAAAACTTGCTTGTCTGTGTTGAAGTAGGTATATATTGGTTAAGCTTTCCATTGGTTAAGCTTTCCATTGGTTAAGCTTTACGGTTACATTGGGATGGATTTTTCTGAATGTCTTGAACCCAATATACTTATAAATGTGACTGTAATTTCAGGCTGGAGTGAGCAGTTACCAGATAATCTAGTTGATGAATCTGTTTCAATTACTGAGAACACTGAAAAAATAAAGAAGAGATACCGGAAAAGGAAAAATAAGCTTGAAGAAACTTTCCCTGCCTACTTACAAGTAATATTTCATGTTACATTATTTTTGTAGCTTACTGATGATAAATATGGAAATAATATAAGTTAGAAAATGTAAGTTTGCTCTGTGAATATTTTACTGTTTTTAATTTAGCGTTCAATAGCTTCCCTTCAAGTAACATATGACTTTGATAATCTTTTTAATAAGAAATATAAGTATCGGGGGCTGGGCGGTGGCGCTGGAGGTAAGGTGCCTGCCTTGCCTGCGCTAACCTAGGACAGACAGTGGTTCGATCCCCCGGTTCCCCATATGGTCCCCCTTGCCTGCCAGGAGCGACTTCTGAGCAAATAGCCAGGAGTAACCCCTGAGCGTCACCGGGTGTGGCCCCCCCCAAAAAATAAAAACAACAAATATAAAAAAAAAGAAGTATAAATATCAAAAAAAAAAAAGAAGAAATAGAAGTATCAAGTTCTTAAATACTCACTTGAATGTCATGTCTTGTCTCTGCACAAGACTTTTAAGCACTGTTACAAGTTCATGAATGTGAACTTTTGTTTGTTTGTCTCTGGACCACATCAACCATCGTCAGGGCTCACTCCTGGCTCTGCACTCAGGAATTACTTGTGGTGCTCTGGGAAACCATCTGGGGTGCTCGGAATGGAGCCTGGATCAGCTTTGTGCAAGACTAGCTCCCTTCCCACTGTGCTGGGGTCTGGCCCCCCATTGCTTTCTTTGTTTCCTCCCTTCCAGTCCCCACTCAATTCCCTGCGCTGTGTCTTCTCCAGTGGATTGGGGGCACAACAGTGACGGCTCTAGGGGTCCAGTCAAAGTTTCTGTTCCTTACAGCAGCTCCCAGATGAGCCACATATAATGTATTGAGTAGACTCCAAACAGGATATTGATTCTGCTCAGCACAGCCAGGCTCATAGGTAGGAGGAGGAAAATCCATCCATGGGCTATAGGTTTGTTTTCTTTGGTGTCTCTATGTCTTCTCCCTCTTGCTGCTGTGTTCTGGACCAGCTTTCAAACCCAGAACCCACACTGTACCCCATATCTATACCTCAACCACTCCCAAACTCACACTTCTCTTTTTAAATGTTTTTTCTTTTTGGGGGGTTGAGTGGTGTGGGATGAATTACATTTAGCCACCAGTGCTCAGGGCTGACTCCTGGCTCTGCACTCAGGAATCACTCCTGTCAGTGCTCAAGGGACCCAATAGGATGCTGGGGATTTAACCAGGGTCAGCCATGTACAAGCATATACACTCTCCTCTGATATATCTCTCCAGCCCCATCATGTACTGTTTTTTTGTTTTGTTTTTGGCTCACACCTGGCAATGCTCAGTGCTTACTTCTGGATCTGTGCTTAGGAATCACTCCTTGTGGTATTTAGGGGGCCATATTAAACCCAAGTTGGCCTCGTGCAAGATAAATGCTCTCCCTGTTCGTTATACTTTCTCTCTGGCCCCTATAGTTTTTAATTTATAAAACAATTTCTTTTGTTTTTAGGGTTAGTATGATGGTTAGGTTTAGAGTTTTGTGTTATATTTTAGTTAAGAGTTAGGATTTGATTTAGAAACAAGGTGAAGCTCTCTGGGGTTAGAATTTAGTGAGGGCCGGAGAGATAGCATGGAGGTAAGGTGTTTGCCTTGCATGCAGAAGGATGGTGGTTCAAATCCCAGCATTCCATATGGTCCCCTAAGCCTGCCAGGAGCAATTTCTGAGTGTAGAGCCAGGAGTTAACCCTGAGTGCTGCCGGGTGTGACCCCCCCCAAAAAAACTTAAAAAAGATAAAAGAAAAAAAAATAGAGTTCTGTGACTTGTTTGAATGACTGTCACTTAAACCCATCACCTTTCTTGTTTGTTTTTGGGCCATACCTAGCAGTGCTCAGGGTTAAAGTTACTCCTGGATCTATACTTAGGGCTCACTGCTGGTCTATATAGGATGTCATGGATTAAGCATGGGTCAACCATTCTCCCCATTGTACTGTCTTCTCTGGCCCTCAGATGATCTTTAGGGGTAAGTATTAGTGCTCACAACAATGTTATTTGGAAGAAATGTAGTTTTTGTTTTTTATTTTTTTTTTTTTAATTCATACCTGGTGGTACTCCTAGCTCTGTGCTCAGGGATCACTCCTGCCAGTGCTTTGGGGATGACAAGTAGTGCTAGGGTGTCAGACCCAGGTCAGACACATACAAGGGAAGTGCCTTACGCTCTGTACTCTCTCCCTAGCCTCATTTTATTTTGTTTCAGGGCCACCACACCTGGTGGTACTCAGAGCTTACTCCTGCCTCTGTACTTAGGGATCATTCCCGGGAGGCTCAGGGGCCCCCTGGGGTGCAAAGGATTGAACACTGTTGGACTACATGCAAGACATGCGCCTTACCCTCTGCACTCTATCTCCAGCCCTGGCCTTGACCAATTTTAAAGTGGGGTGGGGGGAATCTTGCTAATTAGTAGATTCCAAGTTTTTGGATTGAAGGCATGAAGCAACTCATTCTCACCACAATGTTTTTGTGTCTTCCTTACTGTTTTTAACATAGCTGATTTAGTAACGATCTTTCTCCATCCAACACTAGAGGATCGAGAGTTTTCCAATTTTTTTCAGGTAGAAGGACATGCTCATTAAATATGTCAAATGGGGAAAGTGGGTTGGCTTGGTGGGCCAGATTAGTGGGGGGCGGGTCAGGGGAAGACTTTGGGTACTGCCAGGCATGGCCCCAGGCAAGCAAAAGAGGGAACATTTCTACTTAGGTCTGTCATCTTATTTCTGGACCTCACATCCCTCCCCCTCGGTCCATCTCAAAAGTCATCATTGCTTTGGGCCTTGGTTGGTCCACAAGCTTGTCTGGAATCTGTCCCTGAGCACTTGACCAGAAGTGGCCTGTGAGTCCCTCTGGGTCCCTGCCCAAAACAGAGAACAGAAGAATAAACAGGTCTTTGGGGCCAACCTTGTTTTTCTCTGGTTGCCAGATAACTGGGGTCACTGGCATGCCCCTCCAAGGCTCTCTCCTCTGTAGACCTTGGCACTGGCATCCTCCGGGCAATTCTGGTCTGTGTGTGTGTTGCCGTTCTTAACCACTTGCTTTTTGTTCAGTTTTTAACTTAGACCTTCAGTTTGGCATCACCAGGCTCCTTCCTTTCCCTGTTGATTATCGTTTGGAGGGGTGGGGTGGGGGATGAAATCTGGGTCTCAGGTCTCACAGGGGCAAGGCCGGTACTCTCTTGCCGAACTCAGACCTCTATAGTCCTTTTCACAATTACCTCCAATTTATTCCAGTCATCTACAGAGGATGTTGTCATCTTATGATTTTACCAGAAGTGCTGTTATAAACCTTTTACCTGTACAATTTTTTTTTTTTTTTGGTTTTTGGGCCACACCCAGTGATGCTCAGGGGTTACTCCTGGCTATGCGCTCAGAAGTCGCCCCTGGCCTGGCGGACCATATGGGGCACGGGGGATCGAACCGCGGTCCGTCCAAGGCTAGCGCGATAAGGCAGGCACCTTACCTTCAGCGCCACCGCCCGGCCCCTTACCTGTACAATTTGAGCTGAATGGTGATAGTTAAATGCAAAGTTTCTCTATCTAAAGATGAAAGCTACTGGATTGAAGAAAGGGGTGGGCTGGGGTGGTGGGCAAGATACATACCTTTGTATGTATCTTTGCCGTCCTTAAGTTTTGCCAAGATCCTTAAGATACAAGGATCCCACCTTGAAATGCTCGTCTCATAGAGAGGAACTGTTGATAGGAGGGAGAAAAAAAAAGCCAAAGTAATGCATAGGGGATATTGAGGGACACATACACTGTTCAGTTGATCATGTGTTGGTCTTTAACTTGGTGATGAATCTATGTGAGCTTTCTTGGGCTTTCTTCAATCAGTGCTAACACTGTAAGCCAGTGGTCCTCAAACTACGGCCCACATATTGTATTTGTTCCCGTTTTGTTTCTTCACATCAAAATAAGGTGTATGCAGTGTGCATAGGAATTTGTTCATAATTCTTGTTTTTACTATAGTCTGGCCCTCCAATGATCTGAGGGACAGTGAACTGGGCCCCTGTTTAAAAAGTTTGAGGATCCCTGCAAGCCAATCCTGCCTCTGTCCCCCTCTTAGTAGTCTGCAGATATTCAAATATTTACAACAACAATGAAACTTTAGTTTCTCTGCAGTTTGAAGGAGATAAATGAACAATTCTAATGTTACATTGTAGACTCTCATCTGGGATTATTATACTCTAGTTGCTAAAAATTTTTTTACAGAACTGTTTGTTTTTATTTGCATGATTTTTATCTGTAGTAAAATTGATGTCATTAAAATTAATATTAAGATAACTGACAGATTTCCTAATTTGTTTTCGTGGATTTTGTATTGTATTTTTTTGGTATTCCTAGTATTCTCTTGCTAAAATGTAAATACCTTGTGTTTATTTGTATTATTTTCTACTTTATCAAAAATGATCAAAGTACTCTCTAGAGTTTATAACTGAACCAGTTATTTTATGTGTGCTTCTCTTTAGGAAGCTTTCTTTGGAAAAGACCTTCTAGATACAAGTAGACAAAACAAGTTAACTTTAGATAACCTTTCAGAAGACACAGCTCAGCTTCCGTATAAAACAAACATGAACTCGAATTTTTTGGACCCTTCCTTAGATCCATTACTTAGTTCATCTTCGACTCCAGCCAAACCTGGAATTCAAGGTATGTGAACTTTTTGGCAGACTGCAGGGGCACATTACCTCTGGGTCCCCTCCTGAGCCCCCACAAACTTCTCTGTCCTGTGCCCTCGTAACTTGTGCTGTAAATGCTTTCTTGTCTGCAATAACCACTGGAGCCTGTGAGAGGGGAGAAGTTAGCAGATATAGTGCAGAGCTGCACTTGACTCTGGCTTGGCTTAGAGTGTTGTGCAGTAAATAAGCCCTACAGACACTCAGAAGCACAAAACAAACACTGCGAGGGCCTGATCTGGCAAGTAGGTACCTCTCCGGCAGCTCGTTCTTTGCCATAAGTTGATATGGTGAAGTCTGTCGCTTCCCATCACTTTTCCCCGATGAGTAGGACAGTCCCCTGGATGGGAGACCATTACAAAGGGGGATGAGAGGGAGCAGTGATCAGAGTTGGGTGCACTTGGGGTGGGGGTGGGGGGCGCTTTCTTGGTTTCTGTTTATTCCCTTAATGATGATAGTTGCTTGAGGTGACCAGAACGAACCAGCCCTCAGCCCTGGAAAGGGAGGAGTAAACCAAGTTTGGGAACCTTTCTTCTCTAGGGTAGCACTTCTTAAGCTTTGCTCATTCCCAACCCCCTTTGCTGAAGAAGTGCAGCTTGGGGAGTACCTCAGAATCTGTCTACACAGCTGAGTTTGAGTGTTTGGGTGTAAGTGGGTGGGTGGAAACTGGGGAGTGGGACTACGCCTGGCATTGCTCAGGAGTCTGAGCTGGGACTGGCTTCAAACAGCGCAGACCGTGCCCACTGGTCTGCTCTCTTCAGCCTCTGATCATTGAAGTTTCTGTTTTAGGTTATAAGATATCTGGGCAACTTTCACTTATCACCTAACCTCTTGTAGTCAGTCCCAAGTTTGTGCTCCTGGGGGTGGCAGCCCCAATATAAGCAGCTTGGTCTCAGGCCATTGCCTCTAGTTCCTTCCCCTCTAGACTGGGGTCCTGAAAAGAGAACACAGCAGTTAGATGTTTACCTTGCACATGGCCAACCCAGGTTAGAACCTTTTCATTTTATATAGTCCCCTGAGGAGTATCAGATGTGATCCCTGAGCCAGGAGAAACCCAGAGCCCCACCAAATAGAAATAAATAAGATTCATAAGTTTGCTCTGTTTATTCAAGCATTTTATTTTTCATTTGCTTGTTTTGGGGCCCACACTTGGCAGTGCCATAGGTAGGTACTGGGGATCATGGAAATGAACTGGGTCCCACTGTCCTCAGGGCCAGTGCTCCCTCTACTCTCTCCATCCTTACCTCACTTTGTTGACAGGCCTCAATTTAAATTTCATGACATCAATTCTAATTTGTAGCATGCTGTTTGTTGTTCAAAGCGTCGGGGCACCTTTTCTGTGAAGAATTCCTGAAGAGGAAGGAAGTTTCTTCTCTTGACTCAGGCAGGGAAGTGGAACATGATGAAGAATGAATGTTCTGCCATTAAAACGGGAAAACTGACCTCTTCACTGATTATATCTAGGCACTTCCGAGGACCCACTGGCTGATATTTCTGAAGTCTTAAATACAGATGAGGACATTCTTGGAATAATCTCAGATGACCTTGCAAAATCCGTCGATCCTTCAGGTAGTCATGGGGAAGTTGGCTTTGTGCTTGACTCACAGGGTGGATGTGGGGGTTCAACTGCGTTTTGTCTCTCTCTCTCTCTCTCTCTTTTTTTTTTTGCAGTGGAAAAAAGTCAATTTTCCGCTTTGCCAAAGAACCCCTTTTCTCACTTGCTTGGCCTCGATGTTCTTTCTTTTGGAAGGGGAACAGAGGGTTTGTTTATTTCTCTCATCTTGGTATTTGCCTCGCAGTTCAGGCATCAGAGGCTTCAAATTCTCCCCGTGCTCCGACTCCCTATGTCCCTCCTGCCCACTCCTGTGATAATCACCCTTTTTATTTGGTTTGGGTCTTGTAGGTCTTGATTTATGCACTTTCCAGGTTGAGAACTCACCTTTCCCATTTGGTAAGAGACTAAGCAATGGATGACAGCTGACTAGACGTAGTCCTTTTCCTAGTGATTTTCGCTGACACATCCGTAGGTGCATGTGTATCTGTCCTAGTGCTATGTGTCACTAATCCCTACTTGGCTTTGTGTGTGCAGCTAAAGCATGGTACAGCTGCGCTGTGCTCAGGCAACTTTGCCTGTAGTTGTTTTTTTCCCCCTTATGGATTGTTCTATATTTGTTAACACGTAGTTGGTGATCTTACCATCTGCTATGATATTAATTCAAGATAGAGACTAAAATTTTACTTTTGATAGTGGTGTTGAGAAAGCATGGAAGATATGTAAAGATTATATTGAAATGTTACTTTCAAATTTTTTTTTTGGGTGGGGGGAGCATACCCAGAGGCACTCAGGGATTACTCCTGGTTCAGTACTCAGAAATGACTCCTGGCAGGCTCAGGGAACTTTAAGGGATGCTAGGGATTGAACCCATGTCTGCTGTGTTCAAGGCAAGTACCCTACCTGCTGTGCTATTGCTCTAGCCCTGATTCAAAAAAAGTTTTTTTTAATTGATTGGAATTTTGGGCTTCACCACAGTGCTCAGGGGTCACTCCTGGCTCTGCACTCAGAAATTGCCCCTGGAAGGCTGGGGGACCATATGTGTGCCAGGAATAGAACCGGGTCCATCCTGGGTTGGGCACATGCAAGGTAAAATGCCCTCCCTCTATGCTATCTCTCTGTGCCCCCCCATTCAAATTTAATGAGCCTGTCTATTGTTTTATGACTTCAGAATATTTCAAAAATATTTTCTGCAGTTGCAGTTATTCACAAAATGATAAAGTTGAAGTATATGGAAAGTTTAGAACATTACATGAAACTTACTCCTTTTTCATGTACTTCACCTAAAAGTAGAATTATGTATTAATACTGCTCTTTTCAGAGTTAAAGTAATACTTTATCTATTGATGTTGAATCTTCTCAGATTCTTACAAAAATACAGGTATTATATTTCCTTCAAAAAAAAAAAGAATTCTGGTTCTGAGCTGCAAATTACAAAGACAATTTTACTTTCCATTAAAATATAACTGAACCGCACCTAAACTTCCAACTCCATTGAACCTAATTTATATCAGTTAACCATCCAGATTAATATCAGTAATGGGGTATGATTTTCCTTTTCTAGTTTGGTCATATCGTTCTCTTCACGCAGTTAAATGTAGTCTTTTACACCTGATGGTGTTGTGTTCAGGCTTCCTTTCTCACTGCTGTCTTTGCTTCTCCAGCTGGAGTGGACATCGGTCCAGTCGCTGATGATCCTTCCTCTCTGCCTCAGCCGGGTGTCAGTCAGAGTTCACGGCCTCTAAGCGAAGAGCAACTGGATGGAATCCTGAGCCCAGAGCTGGACAAAATGGTCACAGATGGTAAAGCATGTGCCCCATATCTAGGCTGTCCAAAAAGCATGAGTACATGCCTGTGGGTATGCTCCCCCCCAAATAATTGAAAGTAACATTTCAGTATAATCTTTACATATCTTCTGCTTTCTCAACACCATTATCAAAAGTAAAAATTTAGTCTATATCGAATTAATACCGTAGCAGAATCCCATTGATAAAATAGGCTTTTCCTGTATGTGTCTTTAACCATTAACTTCTGATAATGTTAAAAAAAATGTATTGAATTTTGGGGCCAGAGAAATAGCATAACAGGGAAGGCATTTGCCTTGTATGTGGTCTACCCAGGATTGATTCTCAACATTCCAAATGGTCCCCTGAGTCTACCAGGAGTAATTTCTGAGCACTGTTGAGTGTGATCCAAAAACCAAAATGGGTACTTATATTGGAGTTTTGACTTTTTGGGTCTTATTTGATGACACTCAGAGCATACTCCTGGCTCTACACTCAGAAGTCACTCCTGGCTGGCTTGGGGTGCCATCTGGGTGCTGGGGATCATGTTCGAGGCCACCATCCTCCCCGCTGTGCTGTCACTCAGCCTCCTGGCTTACAACTGTTTGGGTCTAGTGCTGCTCTGTATCAGTTTCCAGGAGTCATTAACAGTGCTCTCTCATGTCTCTATTCACAGGGGCTATTCTGGGGAAGCTGTATAAAATTCCAGGTAGGTGTTTGCTCATGGTGGAGGATTTGGAAATCACCTTTTTCCCAGTTTGGCCCCTGCAGGTTCCTCACGGCCTTTCTGGGATTTTCTCTTCTAGAGCTTGGCGGGAAGGATGTGGAGGATTTGTTCACAGCTGTGCTCAGTCCTGTCACCCCGCAGCCACCTCCTGCCCCACAAATGCTGCCCATTCATGGACAAGGTCTGTGCCCCATTGGGGTTCTCGATGTGTGGAGGGACTGAGGTGCGATGTGGGCACCGAGGGCCTTCCTCACTCTGATGGCCATGGGGGCTGAGAGCCTCCCCAACTCTGACTCCCATGGCCTCTGAGGACCTTCCTTACTCTGACAACCATGGATGTACAAGGCCTTCTGCACTCTTAATGACCATTGTCATTGAGGACCTCCCCCACTCTGACTCCCATGGGCTTTCAGACCCTTCCCCACTCTGATTCCCATGGGCACTGAGGGCCTTCCCCACTCTGACTGAACTGAGTTCAGAGAAATGTTATCCAAATCAGGTGACATTACCCCTCTGGGGTTGTTAGATCTGTAAATGGGGCTGATTGCAGCCTTAGTGTAATTGGGGAATTGGGTGGGGGACTGTTTGTTCATTAAATAATTTCTATGTGATTTTCTAATTCTTTTGTTAATGGGTTGGCAACTAATAATTAGAATTCCTGGTTTATACTCTAAACATAATTTACCTTCATTTTGCTTGACTAAACATGTGATTTTTGTTTTTGTTTCTGTTTTTGTTTTTGAGTCACACCCAGCAGCAACCAGGGGTTACTCCTGGCTCACGCTAAGAAATCGCTCCTGGCAGGCTGGCGGGGGAGGCATATGTATGGGATGTAAGGATTTTAACCAATGACCTTCTGCATGAAAGGCAAACGCCTTACCTCCATTCTATCTCTCCGACCCCAACATGTAATTTTTATTCAGATAAAACGTGTTCCATGCTGCCTCTTGCTCAGTTGAGCTCTTAGATGCTTTCTTTGTTCTTTGTTTCGTCCATGTTTTGGGCTGACTCAAGTTTCCTCATCATGGAGTGCCAGGGATCAAGACCAGCCTCCTGTGTGCACACTATGCATCAAGTCATTAAGCTGAATCTCCAGGCCCCTGTGTTTTTGCCGTTTTTGAATTACTCCTGGCTCCAGGCTCAGAAATCACTCCTGGCAGGCTCGGGGGACCATATGGGATGCTGGGATTCGAATCACCCACCTTCTGCATGAAAGGCAAATGCCTTACCTCCATGCTACCTCTCTGGCCCCAGTAAACAACAGTTTAATCAACATTTTCCTGAATGATATTAGAGGGGGAAAAGGCCCAATTTTAATTATGATGAAAAATATTAATAGTCTTTTGGCTGCTCTATTATTAAAAACTATTAGAAATAGATTTGCTGTCTTCCTTTCCAGATGTTTTCTCTCGGATGCCTCTCATGAATGGCCTGATTGGACCTGCTTCTCATCTCCCTCATAATTCTCTGCCTCCTGGAAATGGATTGGGGACTTTCTCCCCTTACACTGATGCTCGGTATTTAAAAACCTCCACTTTCCTATCAATCTAAATTACATTAATATCTACATTAAATTACGTTAATTCCTATTAAGTCTTCAAGTAATTGTGTGTAATCTGTACATGTCACAGTTAATGTGACCTTTGGTCGAAATTCAGCATTCCCGCTGGTACTAATGGGGTTTGATCAAAATACCCTTGGCATAGTCTCTAGAAGGTTTCCATGTGCAGGAAGTGACACCATGTATTTGTGCCAGGGATAAGAATCCAGCCTATAATGCCATGGCGAATGATCCTCATGGACCCTGGACATCAGCCACCCCTGCTGTGGACGGTGACAACGACGCCATGTCAAATGCTCAGAGAAGTACCCTCAAATGGGAGAAGGAAGAGGCATTGGGTGAGATGGCAACGGTGGCGCCTGTCCTGTATACCAACATGAACTTCCCCAACCTCCGGGAAGAGTTTCCTGGTAAGACACTGGGTTGCTGGGTGGTCTCACTCCCTGCTTTTCCCAGGTGGTTTTATCACAGCATTCCCAACCTGCATCAACCTGAACACTCAACTTTGAAGAATCCCCAGGATACATAGGACTATTTCTTATTTTCTCTTGTCTGTTACTTTCGAGCCCTCAGCCACGTGTTCCAGGGTAAATGAAAATTTACTACCACGAACTAATTTCCACTGACTTAGAAGTACTTATAGTACCATTGTCACAAATGTACAATTCTCTTACATTCCAAAACCAGAAATCTGCCACTTATAATGTTAAGTCCATCGTCTTGTCTGGGGCCCTATCAAGCCTATTGGATGAAGAAGCAAACAAACAAAACAGTTGAATCATGCTACTTTTGGAAATTTCGATTCGTTGCAATGACAGCTTGTTTTGATGAGTTAAAATGCTGCTTTCTACTCTGAACTGATGTTGCTGTGGTATTGTGAGCTGGAAAAATGTGGGACTGGAAGGGTTATTGCATTTTGGATGCTGCAGTTTCTCACACAAACATTCTCCTGGTGGTTCTGAATACTGGATCTGCTAATGATAGATGAGCACAGGTGCTTAGATCACTTTTTTTTTTTTTTTTTTTTTGGGTTTTTGGGTCACACCCGGCAGTGCTCAGGGTTTACTCCTGACTCTGTGCTCAGAAATCGCTCCTGGCAGGCTCGGGGGACCATATGGGATGCTGGGATTTGAACCACTATCCTTCTGCATGCAAGGCAAACACCCTACCTCCATGCTATCTCTCCGGCTTCAGATCACCTCATTTTATGCTGATGATTCTTAGAACAGAGCTAGAATCTGCAAAGGAATTTTCTTGAAGCATTTCATTATGTTGTTCTGGAAGCCTGTGACCTAAGTTTTTTGTTTTTGTGTTTTTGTTCTTGTTCTTGGTCACATCCAGTGGTGTTATTCCTATCTCTGTCCTCAGAAACCACTCCTGGAAGGCTCAGGAACCATATGGTTGTTCTTTTGTTTGTTTGTTTTGGTTTGGTTTTGGATCATATCAGTGGTGCTTAGGGGTTACTCCTGGCTCCGGGCTCAGAAATCAATCCTGGCATTTCAGTGGACCATATGGGATGCCGGGAATCAAACCCAGGTCTGTCCTGGTTTGGCTGCATGCAAGGCAATCGTCCTACTGCTATGCTATTGCTCTGGCTTGGGGAACCATATGGGATGTCGAGGATCAAACCTGCATCGATCCATGTGGAAGGCCAACAAGGGTGTTTGCCACTATATACTGCTCTGTCCCCGTCTTTTTTAGAAGTTTTGATTGCTATAGACTAAATTTTTTTCCCTCCTAAGGCACACTCAGAATCCTTCTTGGATTTACTATCCAGCTTGTGCTCTGGGGGACCATGTGATACCAGGGATTAAACCCAGGCCCAACCATTGATGCTTTCCCCAGAGTTCAGACCATTTTTACATTTATCCCCCATCTTTGAGCTCTTCATCATGGTGTGGAGTCTCATTGAGAGGACTTGAAATGAGTGTCTTTGGCACACAGCTAAATGGTGAAATTCTTATTTGTGACAACCACTTGCCTATGGGTCAGAGCACAACATCTTTTAGCCCAGATGTTTTACTCTGCACCAAGTCCTGCTTCTGGGGACATCCTGTTACCTTTCTATGGCTCCTGACTCCTTTCGATTGGGGGTTGGGGGAAATGTTAGGCACACTTGGTGGCACTCAGTGCTCTGCACTCAAAAATAACTCCTGGCTGTGCTGGGGGTGCTCTATGAGATGCCAGAGATCAAACCTGTCCATAGGTAAGGCCCTCTCCACTGTCCTGTTGCTCTGGTGCCTGCCCCTTGATTTTCAAACATCCATTGTCTATTATGAGGTCTGTGGCAATACTTCTAGAAACCCATTCTCCTGCTCTGACTCGCTGCCTGTCCCAAACATGGTGCTCGGGAGTTGCCACGCTGGGCAAGGTCTTAGCAAGCAGCAATCAAGTTTAGTGAGAGGGCAAGACCGGGACTCGGGAAACCTACAGACTTTCCTTGTTTTGTGTGTGTGTTTTGTTTTTACAGACTGGACGACTAGAGTGAAGCAGATTGCTAAATTGTGGAGAAAAGCCAGCTCCCAGGAGAGAGCACCATATGTGGTATTGAACATTTATCTCTCTTTTCCTTCCCGGCCACTTGGGTGACTCAGCAGCCCCACACCTTTAGTTGTAAGACTGTAGGGATCAGACCCTTCTCTTGGGCAGAGAAGCTGCCGGGACCCTGCTCAGCGTGTGGAATGGTGCAGAAACTGAGCTCCCTAGCTCGGCTTGGATCTGTAAATGGCAGTTCTCAAACTGTAGGTTCTTTGGTTTAGCTTGAAAGTAAAAAAGACAGAAAATGGGTTAGTTCTTGTAAAAAATAATTTTGTCTGCATGTGATTTCTTAGTTCATTAAGTCTTTATATTGAATAAAGCGTAGAGGGGGCCAAGTAGTAACACAGCAGGAAGGACATTTGCCTTCATGTGGCTAACCTGAGTTCAATCCTCAGGCATCCCATATGGTCCCCCGAGTCTGCCAAGTGTCATTTCTGAGCACAGAGCCAGGAATAATTCCTGAACACTTGCCATTGTGGCCCACCTCCAAAATAGGACTGCGGTACTTCCACGTGGATTCCTCCAGTTTGATCACCAGCACCATCTAGTCTCCCAAACACTTCCAGGAGATATCCCTGAGCATGAGTTAGCTTCGAATATTCATTCTATGAAAAGACTTTGAAAAAGAGCCCATGATCGGAACTTGATGAAACATAATCAGAACTTAGCGAACTGAGACCTTTTCACATGTGAGGTTGCTACTCATGGCAGTAGTTCACCTACGCCGAACTGCTCAATTTCACTTTCCCTTTCTCATTTTTTTTTTTTTTTTGGTTTGTTTTTGGGCCACACCCGATGACGCTCAGGTGTTACTCCTGGCCACATGCTCACTCAGAAGTCGCTCCTGGCTTCTTGGGGGACCATATGGGACACTGGGGGATCGAACCGCGATTCGTCCAAGGCTAGCGCAGGCAAGGCAGGCACCTTACCTCTAGCGCCACCGCCAGGCCCCCCTTTCTCATTTTCATGCTCCATTTTCCCATAGAATTTTTTTTCTTGTTTCATTTTGGGTTTTTTTGGCCGGGGGGGTGGTGGTGGTGATGGGGTGGGTGGGTGGGTGGGCATACTAAACTGCTCAGAGATTACTCCTGGTCTATGCTCAGGATTACTTCTGGGGATGCTTGGGATATGGGATGCCAAAGATTGTACAAGGCAAGCATTCTGCCTGCTGTACTATTGCTCTGGCCCCAGATTTTTTACTCCTTGAAAGTAAAGTAGTTTTGGGACCAGATCAACACTACAATGAGGGGTTGGACAGTGCTTGCCTCGCACGTGACCAACCTGAGTTCAATCTATGAGCATCACATATGGTCCTGAGCTGATTTCTTTCTTTTTCTTTTTTCTTTTTTTTTTGTTTTTGGATTTTGAGCCACATCCAACGGCACTTTTCTGGCTCTGCGCTCAGAAATCGCTCCTGGCAGGCTCAGGGGATCACATGGGATGCCGGGATCCAAACCACTGTCCATCTTGGGTCAGCTATGTGTAAAGCAACCTCCCTACTGCCGTGCTATCTCTCCCAGCTCCTAGGAGTGATTTCTGAGTGCAGAGCCAAGAGCATTTCTGGGTATGCCGTGCCCCTCTTCAAAGTAAAATGGTTTTATTTAGAAAATAAGAGAAATTTCTTTTTTGTTTTGTTGTTATTTGATTTTTTGGGCCAAACCTGGTGACACTTGGGGGATTACTCCTGGCTATGTGCTTAGAAATCACTCCTGGCTCTGAGGTCCGTCCTGGGTCAGCTACGTGCAAGGCATATACCCTACTGCTGTGCTATCACTTTGGCCCTGAGAGATTTCTTTAAAGACGAGAAAATTCAAATCTAAAGCTGGTGTGACATCGAGAGGAGATGGTTTCTGTTACTTAGTACATTCATTCAGGTTTCATGGGAGATAATTCTCTTCTCCTTTTTACAAAGCAAAAAGCCCGTGACAACAGGGCCGCTCTGCGTATCAACAAAGTGCAGATGTCGGGTGAGTCCCTGAAAAGGCAGCAGCAGGACTGCACCGATCCTGGCTCTCGAGTGGATTCCGATCTTTTCAAGGATCCACTGAAGCAGCGCGAGTCAGAACATGAGCAGGAGTGGAAATTCCGACAGGTCTGTATTTGCTTCCAGGGACAGGGGACAGACTCCATTCCAGAGGCTATCCTGCTTGGGGAGGGTTGGGAAGATGGTGTTCTTATTCATCACTGGAGTCCAGTTTCCCTTCTCAGAAAGAACCCTGAGAGGCCGAGTGATAGCACAGAGCATTTGCCTTACATGCTGCCTCAACCTGGGACAGACCTGGGTCAGATTCCCGGCATCACTTATGGTCCCCCAAACCTTCAAGGAGTGATTCTTGAATACATTGCCATAAGTAACCCC
>PVKC010016065.1:0-21029 GCA_004027635.1 Crocidura indochinensis
TTTTTTTTTTTTTTTTGATTTTTGGGTCACACCCGGCAGTGCTCACGGGTTACTCCTGGCTACATGCTCAGAAATTGCTCCTGGCAGGCACGGGGGACCATATGGGGTACCGGGATTCGAACCGATGACCTTTTGCATGAAAGGCAAACGCTTTACCTCCATGCTATCTCCCGGGTCCCTGCTTTATGCCTTTTGAATCCTTCAATGTCTCTCAGCACATAGGAAGATTCCATTGTGTACAGTGATGTGCTTTTCAGGAGCTCAGTTCCCAGCTCATTCATCACTCAGCTTCCTTCCAGGCTCAGGGGTTTATGTGCTCATTATTACAAATAAGAGGTTACATTCTCTGTAATGAAACATGTGGATGCCTATTCCTGCACCAGTCCATGTAGTCCCCAGATAAGCGGAACCAAGACTGCTACCCCTCACATGGGTTTGAAGCAGGCAGACAGACATGTAGGAAAGAAACCCCAAAGGGAATGAATCCTTGAGATGTAATAAAACCATGAAACAGAGTTTGGAGGAGTTACCTTGCACAATTGCAGACCCAGAGAAGACTGGATCCCCTACTGAGAAAGACTGCAGTAGGAACAAAGGCCTGGGAAGGAATCTCAAAGACCATCAACTATCCCCTGGCAACCAATCTAGCAACAGGAATCTAGCCTAGGTAGAAAGCCCCAAGTGGAGCAGGTTGGGAGAAAGCATACAAAAGTCAACTTAGAAGAAAGGAGTGCACATATGTGTTGTTTGGGTTTCATAGTGCTCAAGCATGTGCCACCCACATCTTCCTGTCTTGAGATGTGGACTTTCATCTTTTTTGTGGGTCATGTACCTGGGTTCTCTCCACCTTTGGAGAAGCCCTTTCTCTCTGTTGAGAGTGCAGACTCTTCACTCTCTCTTATCCTCTCCCTCCCCTTCCTCAGCACCTCTGAATAAAACCTGTTTTTACTTCACTGTTTGTCTCCTCCTGAAATTCTTTTCAGTGGGGAAAGGTGACTGACTGAAAGACCTGGATAAGATCTAGGACTGACTTTGCTTTCCTTGCCAGAGCAAGGCCCTCAGTCCTAGGTATATCTCCCCAGCATCTTCCCCAAGTGGCAGAGGTAAAGGAATAAAGTGCAGATTCCCTTTTTGAGGTTGCTGCCTCTCTCCTTCCGACTTTACATAAGCCACGTGGGGACCTTCCACCAGCATCCGATTCTTTGGGCTAAGGACAAGTCTGTACCTCTAAGAAACTCATAGGGAGTGTCCTGAAACCATTTGGGGGATTTAGTAAAATTCAGTGCTTTAGCCTGCAAGTGGGGCCCACACAAGAGCATCTTCCACCTCTTGGTTCCATCATGATGCTCTGAATGCACAGACTGGGGTGGTGGGATGTTAGTTTTTGTATCACACTCAGTGACTACCCCTGGCTTTGTGCTCAGTTGTAACTCCTTGCTCAAGGGAACATAGACATACTAGGATCCACCCCCCCCAACTCACCCCCATACCCCCAGTTGCATGCAGGGCAAATACTCTACCTGCTCTACATCACTCTGGCCCTATAGATGGAGAATGGAGGATGGGCACTTCCAAAGCAGGCAAAGGCTCTCCTGGCCCCCCATGGAGCTCACATTCCAATGCAGAGGGTGGAGACATGAGTTAGTTATTTAGTGGGGTTGAAATACCATCATAATGGGTTTCACACCAAAAGTGTGCTATGGAAAAAGAAAAGGCAATACTGAAGGATTTTCAGGAATTTAGGGGCCCCAGTGGAATTTAGAGAAGGGCACCAAGAATAGAAGCCAGCATGAGGACCGTTGTTAAGCGAGATGTAAAGAAGGTGAGATTGGTTCAAGCAGACAGGATACACAGCGGTGTGGAGGATGGGGGTGGGGAGGGGTGGGGTGGGGGTGTCAGGGGCCAGAATGGGTGCCTGGAGCTACAGCCAAGTGAGGGATGTCACAGACCAGTTGGTCTTGACACGAAGAAATCATCTAGGGGAGCTCAGGAAATAGCATGGAGATAAGGCGTTTGCCTTTCATGCAATAGGTCATCGGTTCGAATCCTGGTTCCCCATATGGTCCCCCGTGCCTGCCAGGAGCAACTTCTGAGCGAATAGCCAGGGGTAACCCCTGAGTGTCACCGGGTGTGGCCCAAAAAACCAAAAAAAAAAAAATATTTGAATCCATGTAAATATTAAATCTGAGTAATCTTAGAATGTCAGTTGAAGATATATCTCAACTAATATTTACGCTACATCCCTTTGTTTCCTGAAGGCCTTATGAACAGGCAACCAAGGTTTTTTCAGAGTCCTAATGTCAGTGAGTACAGGTTATTTTTTTCAAGCATCTTTTCTTGCATCTTTCTTTACTCTTTTCAAATGTCCTCTCTATGAATACAGACTGCTTTGAAAAAGTTCCTGTAATTGCAGACAGCTTTGAAAAAAACCCTCCTTTTGGCAATTAGGTATTTTATAAAGTTGTTGCCTTCCTAGGCCTCAGGATTTGTTAACATGGGGGATATAGCAGAGGGGCAGATCTCAGGGCCTTTTCCTCAAAGCCCAGTGAGCAGCCAATCTGTCACGTACTGTGACTCACAGTTTCAAACTTTTTCAGGTCATCACAAGGACACAGCATAAGTGGAAGAGCATGAGCCATTTGAAAGAGGCCCTGTGCCTTACTCTGGCTCCCTCTTCCCCTGACCTCAGCCCACCTGGTGCTACATCAAAAGCCCCCCAGGGTACCTTCAGATCTGTACCCTCAGGTCAAGCATTTTTGGGAACAACCCCAGACACACCAGCTCCTCTTATAGCCCCTATTCAGTTTCCCAAATGAACTGTCTGCTTTTGAGAACATTACTCTGTATGCCTCTGATAAAGTAACTTCTCTGACTGAACACACATAAAGCGCCCCCTAGTTATACTCCAGCCTATGGCAATTCCCCTGAATTGTTCTACTGGCCCCTCTGTCGGGTGGAATCACTGGCCTGGGAAAAGATTGAGCCTATTTTAAACGCTAAAGACTAGAGACTGTCTTGGGAATGGCCATGAGGGTCCTGAGCAGAACACTGCAGTAGCAGGTTATAGAGACCCAAAGTGAGAAAGGAGTGAGGGGGCCCATCAAGGTCAGACTGTAAGCTGTAAACTACTGTAAACTTTCTCTTTGGGATACACAGTGGATGAAGATATGAGAGAATAGGAATCAAGAGCGTGTTGATCCAGTTTTAGATGTAAAAAGAATCTAATAGGGGCCGGAGCAGTGGCGCAAGCAGTAAGGCGTCTGCCTTTCCTGCACTAGCCTAGCACAGACCACAGTTCGATCCCCTGGCATCCCATATGATCCCCAAGCCAGCACCGGGTATGGTCCAAAAACCAAAAAAAAAAAAAAAAAAAAAAAAAAAAAAAGAATCTAACAGACAGTCCAGTGGGGCTTTTTGGAAGGCAGTGAAGGAGCCAGAGAGGCAGTATAGGGGTTAAAACATTTGCCTGGCACACTTACTCTATGCCTGTCACCCCATAAGATTCCCCAAGCACTGGCAGGAGTGACCCCTGAACACACTCCAGATGTCACTACTCCCCAATAAATAAGTAAATAGATTAAGAGAGCTCAGGTTCATGTTCCTTTGTTTTTGAATTTGAGGGCCACATCCAGGGAGCTCAGGGCTTACTCCTGATTCTATGTTCAAGGATCACTCCTAATGGGTCCTATTATTGAGATTGGGTCTACCTCCTACAAAACAAATTCCCTACCAGCTATATTATCACTCCAGTCTCAAGGTTGTGTTTCATATGGGAAGGGCCCTGAAACAGATCTATGTTTCTGATGTACAAACTGTTGGATCAATATTTTGAGAAGGCAAGACCAGAAAACCAACATGTAAAGTGGGAGAACTAACTTTATATTTAAACCCATCCACAGGGAGATATAAGACATGGCCTCAGATACTAGTAGACAAGACCAGCAACAGGTAAACAGGGTATAGAATATTCTCTTTCAACTGACCCACTTTGGTACATATTTATGGAGCATCTTACTTGGAGGTTCAGCTCCAGATTGTCCATTGATTGGGTCATTACATGCAGGCTCTCTATATCTTAGAGATATCTTTGACTCTCTAGAATAATAACTCAGGAATGTTCAGAGGATGTCAAATTTCAGGTAACAAGGACAAGTATACCCAGAAAGGAGCTGCTGGGACACCTGACCCTTCCCAGAGTCAGGAATCTGAAGCAGTTCTCTCTTATCATCTATTACTAAACATTGATAGAAGTTCTTGCTAAAAACAGTTGTTCTAAAAATACTTATCTGACTAAACTGTCAAATTCATGGGGGCTGGAGTGATAGCACAGAGGTAGGGCATTTACCTTGCACTCAGCCAACCTGGAATGAACCTGTATTTGATCCCCAGCATCTCATATTGTCCCCTCAGCCTACCAGGAGAAATTTCTGAGCACTATTTAGAAACATCTACATAAATACTTGGGTATTTGGAAACATCAGAAACCTTGGTGTACTTAAAACTTTAAGCTTTATAGCCATATCTAGATATTTAGTTTGGTGGAGCCATAATTGGGTTGTGTGAGGGACCAATTGGAAATGAAGTCTTTGCTCATAAAAGTCTGTTTTTAGGGGCCCGGGAGATAGCATGGAGGTAAGGCATTTGCCTTTCATGCAAAAGGTCATCGGTTCGAATCCCGATGCCCCATATGGTCCCCCGTGCCTGCCAGGAGCAATTTCTGATCATGGAGCCAGGAGTAACCCCTGAGCACTGCCGGGTGTGACCCAAAAACAAACAAACAAAAAAAAAGAAGTCTGTTTTTATCCTCATATGAATTTCATATTTTCTTGCTTACTGAAGAGCACGGCAATTGTGGAAGCAAGATAAGTCAAATATTGTCACCATGCAATCTTGATACTGTCCATTAAAATAATGTTCCTTTATGTTTGACGCTAGACTCTCTTGCCAAATTTTCATGTTTTGCTTTAATTCCCATTCTTTTTTTTTTTTTTTTGGTTTTTGGGTCACACCCGGCAGTGCTCAGGGGTCACTCCTGGCTCCATGCTCAGAAATTGCTCCTGGCAGGCACGGGGGACCATATGGGGCACCGGGATTCGAACCGATGACCTTTTGCATGAAAGGCAAACGCCTTACCTCCATGCTATCTCCCGGGCCCCTTTAATTCCCATTCTAAAAAATAGAAGTATTTAAATTTCTTCTGTTACCTCAAGTAATGATACCTATTTTTCCTTCCTCCTTCTTTCCAATGCTTCATGACATCTGAAACCTTCCACAATGTCATCAGTCTGTGCTCTCCAGGTTTCTTATCTAACCTGCTGGGTAAGTTAGATTTGCTTTTTTATTGCTTTTGGATTATGTTACTGCAATTTATTATGAGTTGTTGGACAAGATGCTGCAGCTTAACTGACTAGAAATTAAATCCAAGGCATCATGCAGCATTTTGAAACAAACTGTGATCCTTTGCACTCAATTAGGTACTAAATTCATTTTCCTTTATTTAGACAAGGTATCATGATAAAGGATAAGCACAATTCTCACCCATTCTTCTTTATGCCCTTAAGAGCACTTTGCAAACTACTGTCACATGTTTACACATATTTATTACCAAAGGTGCAATTCAGTTCAAGGAAAAGCAAACTTGGTCTCCCAGTTTTTCTGGTGTAGTAACAGCTCAGGAATGTTAGATGATTTTTTTTGTATGTAGCTAGATTCTTTGAAAGGCAGTGTGCAGTTAATCTGCCAGTTTTACTCCTTTATAGAGCCAGGAGTGATTCCTGAGTGTAGAGCCAGGAATAAGTCCTGAGGAACACTACTGAAATGCTAGTACAGTAAATGCACCCCATATACACCTTAACCCAGGTCCTTTGCCTGATCTGTATTGTGAATTGGGGGACAAAAAAAATGTTAGTGCTGGGACCGGAGAGATTGCACAGCGGTAGGGCATTTGCCTTTCAACCAGAAAGATGGTGGTTCGGCATCTCATATGGTCCCCCGAGCCTGCCAGGAACAATTTCTGAGCTTTGAGCCAGGAGTCACCCCCTGAGCACTGCCGGGTGTGACCCAAATACCAAAGGAAAAAAAATGTTAGTGCTATAGCACAGCTGGTAGAACATTTTTGCCTTGCAGGTAGCTGACCCAGGTTCAATCCCCAGAACCCCCATATGACCCCTGAGCCTGTCCAGAGTAATTTCTGAGTGCAGAGCCAAGAGTAACCCCTAAGTGCCACCGGATGTGACCCAGAAAAACATGTCTTTTTTCAAAGACAGAAAGGAGGTTGGAGGTGAAGCTGTGGTAGAGCATAGTCCTGGAAATCATAAGCCCTTGGGTTCCATCCCTGGTATTACAAAATAAAACAAAAAACAAATGAACTGTCCACTCTTTCCTCGCCCATTCCACCAAAACCAATGAAGATGCTCATTGCTATAATCAGAATGTTGAATCCTGCAAGTGTTCTTTCACATCTATATAGGAAAAAAAAAAAAAAACTGTTTATTTATTTTGGTTTTTGGGTCACACCCGACAGTGTTCAGGGATTACTCCTGGCTCTCCACTCAGAAATCGCTCCTGGCAGGCTCGGGAGACCATATGGGATGCCAGATTCAAACCACCATGCAAGGCAAACACCCTACCTCCATGCTATCTCTCCGACTCCAACACTGTTTATTGATGGATGTGCATGACTTGTAATGCACAGGATAGCATTATTACTTGTATGAAGTAGAGAGTTATCACACACAACATCCACATTTTTATAATACAACACAAAGAAAGCTTATTCCTTATTTCTTGCATGTATAACAGTTGACTAGATGTTCTTGTTCAAGGTTTTGCCTGGAGCTGGAGTGATAGTACAATGGAGAGGATGTTTGCCTTGTGTGTGGCTAACCCAGGTTTGATTCCTGGCACTACATATGGTCCCCTGAGAATAACCAGGAGATGGGTGCCAATAGTAATCTCTGAGCATCACCAGGTATGAGAGGAAACAGTGATTTTTCCGTCATATAGTCAGAAACCTGGGGTCCTATTCAATTATACATTCAATAGCCAGCCTCCTCTTCCTATAAATGGCTCTGCACAGACACGCCACGTTGTAACAAACTCCAGTCCAGAAGTAACACCTCTCATGTATTCATATCACATGGTGAAAATTAGCCCTGCCTTTATCTAGATGCAAAGGAGGATGGGAAATGCCATTCCTGATTGAGTGAACTGAAGTTGAAGTTGAAGAGACAACTTCAGTCTAAGGAAGGGGAAAGTGTGCTAGGCAGCCGTCCCTGCTGATCTGTACAATGTGTTAGTATTTAATACATATTACATAATGTATTAAACCTATAACATTTTTTTTTTGGTTTTTGGGTCACACCCGGCAGTGCTCAGGGGCTACTCCTGGCTCCATGCTCAGAAATTGCTCCTGGCAGGCACGGGGGACCATATGGGGCACCGGGATTCGAACCGATGGCCTTTTGCATGAAAGGCAAATACCTTACCTCCATGCTATCTCCCGGGCCCCACAAACCTATAACATTTTTTATATAGCTAATGAAAGAAAAATTATCGTACATGCTGTTTTTAGTAACTGGATTTCTTTTCATTGTATCAGACAAGTCTTATATACTTAGATGATTACCACTGTGTGAAACAAATATAGTTACAAGTAACCACTGGGTGTTTTTCGGGGAGTGTCTTTCTAGTGGCCATTATCGCGTGGACAGAGAACAACAAAACACTCTATAGAGCTCAGACTCCAAGACTGGGGTACAAGCACACTGGATTCAAGTCCCAGCCCTTGCCTTTGCCAACTTTTAATATTAAACTCTTCCCTTATCCTTTAAAGAGGGAAGCAGGAATTTATCTTCCTAGATCAGTGGTGGGCAAACTTTTTTTCCAACTGAGCCAAATCTCTCCAAAACCACAATTGAAATTTATTTCGAGAGCCACATTTTTAAAACCTAAAATACATAGGATGGTACACTGTTCTTAGTTTCAGTAAGTTTTTATTGAGAATATTCTGCATGCAAATATCCACATAGATCAGGAGGATACAAATAACACAAGTAATAAAACAAAAACTTTAGAACGCTGCTATTTATCGATAACGTTAAATTCCGTAAAATTTGCCTTACAAGGTAGAGAAAATTACATCCTGACAATGACTGACAAAGTCACAAACACTAATGTGAACATTGGCCTTGGTTCTGATCAGAGCTGTGTGGAGCAGGCCGCCAGGGCTGCACACAGGGCGCGCACTGACAGAGGCTAGGAGCAGAGTCCTGATTCCTGGAGCTGCCACCCAAAACACAGAGGAGCTGCATTAAAAAGTGTAAAGAGCTGCATATGGGCAGCGAGCCATGGCTTGCCGACCACTGTCCTAGATATCTGTGATGGTTAGTGAAATAATATTTGTAAATAATCCAAATATCTAGAGACCATAACCTTTTCTTAATTGATTTTATTTTTCAGATTAATTTTATTTGGTATTTATTTCCATGGGTCCACAGTCAGTGTTCAGGGGCTATTTTTGACTATGTTCAAGGAAACTACTGGTAGTGCTCTCCAGGACCGTAAGTAGCACCAGGAGTTTGACCTGGAGGGTCAATTGTATACCTTTGAAAGCTCTTTCCTTTCTTTTATTTGGGGGGGGGGGTTCAGTGGGGTTTGGGGGAAAAGTTCACATTCGTCTGGGCTCAGGGGTCACTCCTGGTGGTGTTCAGAGCACCATATATGGTGCTGGGGATTGCGCCTACACTGACCATGTGCAAGGCAAGTACCCTATCTGCTATTTAAACTCCAGAGTTCTGTGGTCATTTAAGACACTTCATTACCCAGAAACTGTCAGTCTTCCTCCAGAGTCAAACCTTCTTATAGTTAAGAGTGACACAACACAAAGCACCCTGATCCCCAGTCTCTGATTACTTCCTCATCTCTGATAAGGAGGTACAAGCTAGTGTACACCAACCACCAGCTCACCTCTATCTTCTCTTATCTGCTCTTTACAGCTAGGTCAGGTATTTTTTTTTTTAATTCATTCTAAAGAAGTGAGAAAAAAGGTGAAAATCTGAGTTATTAGCAGTACATGCATTTGTTAAAAGACAAATAAATGTCTTTGAATAAAAAAAAAATGAACACATTTTTGTGCTTCAAGAGCTGAGAAAGAGGGGTGGGGAGAGGAAGCTCCCAGTCATACCTTAAGCAGGAATTAATTTCCTGCTGGCTGCCTGTAGGCAGAGATGGAATTAGGGTTTAAGAGCTAAGATTTTAATGCTCTTAAAAGACCAGTGAGCATCAGAGCTGGGACCCCATAAAGAGGTGAAATTGAGCTCTTTGTATCTAGGAACCAGAATGTTGCTAAGCCATTTGTCCACAAATAGAAACCAGAAAAGGTCTAGGGCCTAGACTCTAGGCTATTGGATAGTGACAACAAAGAGGGAAGTAGCTACCCCAAACCAAGAGGTACAAAATAGGCAGTGAACCAATGTAGAAATAAATAGTTGACTTGCTCCTTGGCAGGAAGGAGAGAAACAATTATGAAACAAATGACCTTTGTACATGCTGATGCATATATTTGTCAACATTGGTTTACATTGAAATGTGTGTATACATACATACATATGTATATATATATTTGTTTTGGGGGAATACCCAGTGGTGCTCAGGGGTTACTCCTAGCTCTGTGTGCAGAATTTCTTCTGGTAGTGCTCAGAAGAACCATATAGGATGCTGGGAATCGAAACCAAGTTGGCTGCATACAGGCATATGCCCTACCCACTACTGACTGCTAGGGCCTCATGTTTTTATGTTTTAAGAATGTAGTATTACTCCATCCACCACACCAGTATCCAGCACACCACTTTTCACAGTGCCCAGCTCAAGAACTGTAATCCCACACCCAAATAAATATTTCTATCATTTTGTCTAGGTCAGTCCAATGTTTGTTTTCACTTAACATTGTCTATTCCCTTCCTTTGTTTTTATATATACCACAATAATTGACATCAAATGGTTTTTATCTTTCTCCTTTTAGCAATTCCCTAAAAATGACCCCTCTAACTTCAAACAAGTTGTAGCAAGATCTCATCATTTCTTATAGCGTTGTAGTAGTCCATTGTGCATTTATATCTTAATTTGCTTATTTACCCATCTGTCATGGGGCACATAAGTTGTTTCCATATCTTAGTTATTATAAATAGAACTTCCAGGAACATAGTGTACCTGAGTCCTTTCACATTAGTGGGTTTTTAAATTGTGGGTTAAATCTTAGGAGAAGACATGCTGGATCATATGATAGTTCTACTTTGTCTACACTGGTGTTTATAAAAGCATCTAAAATAAGCTGAAGTGATAGATGTAGTGATAGATAGTACAGGGCATTTTACTTGCAAATGGCTGACTCAAATATTATTCCAATATCCCATATGGTCCCCAGAACCTGCCAGTAGTGATCTCTAAGCTCATAGCCAGGAATAACCTCTGAGCATCCCCATGCTTTGCCCAAATAAAACAAAATAATATTTTTTAAATAAAAAAACATCAGTTGGGGCCGGACGGTGGCGCTGGAGATAAGGTGCCTGCCCTAACCTAGGACGGACCACGGTTCGATCCCCCGGTTCCCCATATGGTCCCCCATGCCTGCCAGGAGCGACTTCTGAGCGAATAGCCAGGAGTAACCCCTGAGCGTCACCGGGTGTGGCCCAAAAACCAAAAAAAAAAAAAAAAAAAAAAAAATCAGTGGCTGGAGAGATAGCATGGAGGCAAGGTGTTTGCCTTTCATGCAGAAGGTCATTGGTGGGGCCCAGCGGTGGCGCTGAAGGTAAGGTGCCTGCCTTACCGCGCTAGCCTTGGACAGACCGCGGTTCGATCCCCCGTGCCCCATATGGTCCCCCAGGCCAGGGGCGACTTCTGAGCGCATAGCCAGGAGTAACCCCTGAACGTCACTGTGTGTGGCCCAAACACCAAAAAAAACACAAACAAACAAACAGAAGGTCATTGGTTCAAATCCCGGCGTCCCATATGGTTCCCCAAGCCTGCCAGGAGCAATTTCTGAGTATGACCCAAAAACCAAAAAAAAAAAAAAAAACAACATCAAAGAGTGGGACAATAGTACAGTGGCAGGGCATTTGCCTTGCATGTAGCTGACCCAGGACAGACTGTGGTTCCATTTCCGGCATCCCATGTGGTCCCCTGAGCCTGTCAGTAGAAATTTTCTGAGTGCTGCTAGGTATGGCCCAAAAACAAAAATAAAATAAAGTAAAATAAAATAAAAAGCATCAAGAAGGACTGGAGAAATAAAACAGGGGTAAGGCACTTGCCCAACAAGTTACTGGTCTCAGACTGATCCCAGCACAGTTTATCAGGAATAGTCACTGAGCAAAACAATTAAACAAATAATCTGGGTGTGTACTCAAAACAATTAATCAATATAGGGTAGAAAAGAGAATAATAACCATAAATACACTAGAGAGGGAAAATAGTATTCTCTGAGCAAAGCTGGAAAGATACAGTACAGGGGGGCCTGGGAGATAGCATGGAGGTAAGGCGTTTTGTTTGCCTTTCATGCAAAAGGTCATCGGTTCGAATCCCGGTGCCCCATATGGTCCCCCGTGCCTGCCAGGAGCAATTTCTGAGTATGGAGCCAGGAGTAACCCCTGAGCACTGCCAGGTGTGACCCAAAAACCAAAAAAAAAAAAAAAAAAAGATACAGTACAGGATGTAAGGCCTATATGCTTTGCATGCAGCCACACTAGATGCAAACCTGGTTCAAATACTCTGAATACCACTAAAAAAATCACTTTTAAGTACAGACCCTAGAATATCTATCCCCTATGCAGCACCAATGGTGGTACAATGCTGACTCGCTCAATAAATAAGTAACATTTTTAAAAATCTAAGTATCAGGGCTGGAGAGATAGCATGGAGGTAAGGTGTTTGCCTTGCATGCAGAAGGATGGTAGTTTGAATCCCGGCATCCCATTCGGTCCCCCAAACCTGCCAGGAGCTATTTCTGAACATGTAGAGCCAGAAGTAACCCCTGAGTGCTGCCAGGTGTGACCCCAAAACCAAATAAAATAAAATTAAATTAAGTATTCTATAAACAGAAAATTCTGTACCTCCAAAATTTAAAAAATGTATATAAAATAGGATAATTGTCAAGAAATGTACTTCTAAAATGCATTTATTAGGGGCCCAGCAGATAGCATGGAGGTAAGGCGTTTGCCTTTCATGCAAAAGGTCATAGGTTCGAATCCCGGTGCCCCATATGGTCCCGAGTGCCTGCCAGGAGCAATTTCTGAGCATGGAGCCAGGAGTAACCCCTGAGCACTGCCGGGTGTGACCCAAAAACCAAAAAAAAAATGCATTTATTATTAAAAGGATCCAAAGAGAATATTTTTCACAAATTTTATCTAAACAATAGAAAATTATTTGGGGGGCTGGTGAGGTGGCGCTAGAGGTAAGGTGTCTACCTTGCAAATGCTGACCAAGGAAGGACCATGATTCGATCCCCGGTGTCCCATATGGTTCCCCCAAGCCAGGGGCAATTTCTGAGCGCTTAGCCAGGAGTAACTCCTGAGCATCAAACGGGTGCGGCCCAAAATACCAAAAAAAAAAAAAAAAAGAAAAGAAAAAAAGAAAAAAAATTATTTGGGAGAGGTCTTAAAGGGCCTAAGGCATTTGCTTTGCATGCAGCTCACCCTAGTTCAAATTTCTGGTACTGCATATGGTCTACCAACCATCTCTGAGGTTTGCTTTTAAAGCCAGGAACAGTCTCTGAAGCACTACTACTTGTGGCGTATCCCCCCCCCCACAAAAAAAAAGAGGAGGAGGAGGAGGAGGAGGAGGAGGAGGAGGAGGAAAAGAAGAAGAAAAAAGAAGAGGGGTCAGCTAGGTGGCGCGAGAGGTAAGGTGTCTGCCTTGCAAGCGCTAGCCAAGGATCAGGACCGTGGTTTGATCCCCCGGCCTCCCATATGGTCCCCCCAGCCAGGGGCAATTTCTGAGCGCTTAGCCAGGAGTAACCCCTGAGCATCAAACGGATGTGGTCCAAACCCCCACCCCCCAAAAAAAAGGAAGAAAAAGAAGAGAAATAGAAATTATTTGGTTGCTATAAAATTTTTGAGGGGCCAGAGCAATGACAGCGGTATGGTGTTTGTCATGCACGCACTGACCTAGGACAAACCTCAGTTCAATCCCCCAGTGTCCCATATGGTCCCCCAAGCCAGGAGCAATTTCTGAACGCATAACCTGGAGTAACCCTTGAGTATCACCAGCTGTGGCCCAAAACAAAACAAAACAAAAACAACTATTTTTTAAAACTTAATTAGATTGAGGGGCCCGTGAGATAGCATGGAGGTAAGGCGTTTGCCTTTCATGCAAAAGGTCATCGGTTCGAATCCCGGTGCCCCATATGGTCCCCCGTGCCTGCCAGGAGCAATTTCTGAGCATGGAACCAGAAGTAACCCCTGAGTGCTGCCGGGTGTGACCCAAAAACCACAAAAAAAACAAAACAAAGCAAAAAAAAAAAAAAAAAAAAAAAAAAAAAAAAAAAAAAAAAAAAAAAAAAAAAAAAAAAAAAAAAAAAAAAACTTAATTAGATTGAAGAATTCAACGTAATTGAAGAAAAATGTTGTCAATCAATGTCATTTTGAGAGTTTTTGTGTTTTGTTTTTTGTTTGTTTTTTGGGCCACACCCAACAGTGCTCAGAGGTTACTTCTGGCTCTGTGCTCAGAAATCATTCTTGCCAGGCTCAGGGGACCATATGGGATGCTGAGGATCAAACCCGGGTCTGTCCTGGGTCAGTCACATGCAGGCAAGCGCCCTACTGCTGTACTATTTCTGGCCCCAATGTCATTTTGAACATACCTACAAATAGCCAAAATAAAATTTTAGCTCAAGGTAATATAGTAGTTCAAATTATTAGTAAGTTACAAAAGAAGCCAGATAAAATTATGTCATAATTGAAAAGGACACCATGATACCAGTAGACATGATTGTTTCTAGACATTTATGTTATTATTCATACCATTGATGGTGTTTTGAATCCCGGTGTGGGATGGGGCGTTCTGGGGACCCCAGTCAGCGGAGGGTGAACACCGCTATCAGTTCGTGAGTTTCCTAAAGCCAATCCAACCCGAAATATCTGTAGATAAAATCCAAATAGGTTAGAAGATATGGATATGACCCAAGTCTGGTTACTGATCAAGGGCGTTTACTGAACCAGCAAGGCTGGTATTTATATCTTTATTTAGGGGGAATGGTATTGCAGGCTGTCAATCATGATTCAGACATATTTCTTCCAATCATAGTTCAGGCATAAGCATCTTTCCATAAAAGGTTAGGCATCTTCTGACTAAGCATCAATTACTTAATTTTAAAAAACCACCTGCAACAAGCAGGAGGAGGCAAACAAGGAGCAGACAAGCAGAACATCTTATCTTAACAAAGCATTTTACTTGAAACTGTAACTTCTAGAATTTTATCTGTAAAGACGTAAAAGCATTATATCTAAAAACAATGGTTTATGATTAATTGTACTTAACTAAAAATCTACTTATGAATCAAACCTAGGACAAGACTTTTTCTTCTAAAAACTTATGTTTCTTAGGATGTTAAAAACATATAAAACAAGTTCCCACTCAGCTATGTGTCTGCATGGCCCAGATAAGCTCATTGACGCAAGGAGTTTAACTATTTTCCTTTAGCTCAAGGACAGCCATCTGTAGGATCATGTACTCAGTGGAATTTTCCACAGAGCACAGGCTATGGCTGATGGACTCCATCTTGTATGGTCAAGCAGCTTCCCACATCCCGGTATCCCATATAGTCCCCCGAGCCTGCCAGGAACAATTTCTGAACACAGAACCAGGAGTAACACCTGAGCCCTGCCGGGTGTGACCCCAAAAAACCTGACCAAACAAAAGTGATCCCTGGGTTCAGAGACAGAAGTAAGCACTGCTGGGTGTGGCATCTAAACATGATCATATCATATCATATCATCATCATCATCAATCATATTTTAGACCTGAGAAATGATACAGAGAGAAGCCTTGCATGCAGCTGACCTGGACTTGAATCTCCAGTACCAAAAATGGTCGCTAAGAATCTCCAGGGATTGGGGCCAGAGAGATAGCATGGAGGTAGAGTGTTTACCTTGCATGCAGAAGGATGGTGCCTTGAATCCAGGCATCCTATATGGTCTCTCATGCCTGCCAGGGGTGATTTCTGAATGTAGAGTCAGATGTAACCCCTGAGCGCTGCCGGATGTGACCCAAAATCCAAAAAAAAAAAAAAAAAAAAGATAATGACACACAGACAGAACTCATAGTAATCATGATTGAATGGCTTGGTAACATGGGTTACAGGACCACAGAAGTCTTTGTGTCCTTACCAGTCAACAGCTCCTTACTGAGGCCAGAGAGATAAGAGAGAGGTAAGGTGTTTACCCTGTCTAAATTTGACTGGGTTCAATCCCTGGCACCAGCAGCTTCATAAGAAGTGGTTCCTGAGTGCAGAGCCAGAGTAAACCCTGAACACAGCCAATTGAGAACCCAAATAAACAGCAACTGAATGTCGCTTTCAAGTCTTCCAAGGATGTATAGTTCTGACCTCTTTCATCATAGCTCTTATTTGTTTGGTTTTGAACCTCACCTAGATAGCATCAGGTAGTATGTTTCCTTCTTCTTTGATTTCTTTCAGTTGGCATTTGCGTTTGGTTTAGCGATGTTGTTAGCAGTATTGATAGTCCTCTTAAAAAGCGGTATGATATCTCATTTTATAAATAAGATAGGCATTATTTGCCCTTCTACCATTGATAGACATGAGCTGTATTTAGTTTGGAATTATTACAAAGATAAATGTCCTTGTTTTTAAAAGAGAAAACAAGAAATGAGAACTGAAGAAATAAAGTTCATTTTCGTTTCATGGGAAGCATCAGCCAGGGAATTCAAACTACTCTAAGGGAATAAGAATAAGGGACTGAGGGGGCCGGGCGATGGTGCTAGAGGTAAGGTGCCTGTCTTGCCTGCGCTAACCTAGGATGGACCGTGGTTCGATCCCCTGGTTCCCCATATGGTCCCCTGTGCCTGCCAGGAGCGACTTCTGAGCGAATAGCCAGGAGTAACCCCTGAGTGTCACCGGGTGTGGCCCAAAAACCAAAAAAAAAAAAAAAAAAAAAAAAAAAAAAAAAAAAAAAAAAAAAAGAATAAGGGACTGATTTCACATTTATAAGATTTAGAACTTAAAGATTCATAGGGAAAAAAAAGAAAAAGAAAAAAAAGATTCATAGGAATTGAGCAAGTCAGGGTTTAGTTGTTTTTTTATTGTTTGTCTGCTTTGTTATTTTAGTGCCATAGTCACCAATGCTCAGGCTTACACCTGACTCTGTTCAGGGATCACTCCTGTTCGGCTAAGGTTTCCTTCTTTATGTGGTACCAGAAATCTATCCTTAATCAGTTGCATGCAAGGCAAAGTGCTTTACCCACTGTACTATCTCTCTAATTTATTTTTATTTTTTAATTTTTTAAATTTTAATTATGACAACAAAGATGCAAAGAAAGAGGACAGGGTAAAGTTACAGTGGAAGCACAATCACCCATAAACAGAATTCTTGGTAGTCCCATCGATGCTATCCCAGCCTAGAACTTTCAGCCAAAGAACATTAAAGAAAAATAAAACTGAACCCATGTACAATACAATTACTTTGTCCCTCAAATCCCCAGTTGTAGTACATATTAGACACATGTAACTCCTTAAACAATGAGGGCAAAGCACATTAATCTAGTTCCATGCACATGCATACTAATTTAAGTTAACCTCAAAAATTTTAGTGGGTTGTTTTTCTTAAGGATTGGAGTCAAGGGAACATAGTAAAAAACGGTTTAAGAGTGGCATTTGTTTGCATAGGCCCACCAAAATATAAGGGACATGGAAAGAAAAATTATGGCCTAAATACAAGGAGATCCTACCCCTGAAGTTTCCTGGCACAGGACCAACTCTAGGTTCCAGGCAAACTAGTTTGTCCAATCCAAGTCATCGTCTGTGGTGGCAATACACCTCCATTCCTCACATAGTCTCTGTTGTTGGTATCATCTTCTGTATTAAGGATCCTGGAGTCTGCATAATTTTTAAATTTGTTTTAATTTATGTTCCTTTCTCAAATTTTACTTTTATTTTTTCATATCATTTATGCTCTAGTAATTTTGATATATTAAATCCCAGGAAATCAAACTGTTTTTAGTGTGTTTGCTGACTTTTGTTCATCATGAGTGTTTTTTTTGTTTGTTTGTTTTTTTGTTTGTTTTTTTGTAGCATCAGGTGGTCAGGGAATAATGTTTGATGTGAGTCTCTGTTTAGTCTCCCTTGAGCTTGGAGAAACTCTGAGAGCTGAAAATGGAGTGATCCCAATAATTTCCATATTATATTTGCAGTTGTCCTGTCCACAAGCCAGGACACATTTACAAACTATGATCATTATCATATCAATTCTGTGTTTATGATTTTCGCTGACAATACCAGTAATACAAATTTACATTTCCACCATCCTGGGTTATAAATTTTGATGTGAAATTTTTGTAAGGGAATTTCATGCAACACAGATAAGCACCACTCCGAGAGGTCGAATTAGGAGCCTCTATTAAGAGCCAGCCACTGCTAGTGTACTAGTATGTCAAAGAACTTACAGGCCTGGAGTATGATCAGGGATGAGTTAAAAAAGCTCAAAAATCACATCTTAGTCAGACACAACGGATACAATAGATGAGGGGCTGCAGAAGCTATCATCAGCAAAGCAAATTACAGAAGAAAATAAGCTAGTTAATGGTTTAGCTGGCTTACAATGACAGAGAACAAATAGTTTGGAGTTATGGGGAACAATCATAATGGGGGAGGTTATTCTGGGAGCTGAACAATTTGTTAAAGGGCTGTACTTGTGAAGGGATTACACCTAACTTTTGGAACAATGAACAGGAATTCCAGTCCTCCTGGCAAGCTATGAGAGGAATAAAAATGGAGTCCCTATGTCAAGAGTCCTCAGCTCAAAGTAATTTTCAATACCCAGAATAGCAATAAGAGTCCGTGGCTTGGGGCTGGGCAGTGGCGCTGGAGGTAAGATGCCTGCCTTGCCTGCACTAACCTAGGACAGACCGAGGTTCGATCCCCCAGTTTCCCATATGGTCCCCAAGCCAGGAGCGACTTCTGAGCGAATAGCCAGGAGTAACCCCTGAGCATCACTGGGTGTGGCCCAAAAACCAAAATAAATAAATAAATAAATAAATAAAGAGTCAGTGGCCAAGTGGCTTTCATTGTAGTTTCAAGTGGTGAATAGAGTAGCTTCTACTGTCTCTGAGTTATAGTCTTTAGGAGGCCATATGGTCCCCCGTGCCTCCCAGGAGCTATTTCTGAGCAGATAGCTAGACGTAATCCCTGAGCACCACCGGGTGTGGCCCAAAAACAAAAACAAAAAACAAACAAACAAAAGATGAACCAAAAAATAGTTCACAATCTAAAAGAAAAGTGACAAAGTCTATGAGTAAGCATGTCACACCAAAAAAAAAAAAAGATAAAAGAAACACAATACATAAATTCATATCCAAACTTAATACTAAGATATCACTTTTCACTACATTCTAGAGAACAATAACATATATTACTATATTACTGGGAAATGGTACTTGAATAAGATCAGGATTCAGGTAAAGAGAAATCAGTCTAGTTGTATTGATGACAAAGGTATTTCATAGCATGAATTATTGAAAGAACTAGAGGAACAAGAAAGAGAGAGCTCAAAGGGTTGAAACAAATATTTTACATGTAGGAGGCCTGCGTTGCAGTCAAGCACTACTTGAACATCCAGAGTCTTAGAATGTACTTCTGGGGCAACCCCAGGCAGTGAGCCAGAGGTAACCCTTGTGTACTGCTGAGTGTGACTGCACACCAAAACAAATGAATGAATAAAAGAGCCCAAGAGATAGTACAGGGTACTTGTCTTGCATAAGCCCAACCTGGGTTCCATCTCCAGCATGCCAAAGCTCCAACAGGAGTTATCCTTGAGCACAGAGCCAAGAAAAAGCCATGAGGGGAGGGAGAGAGAGAGAAAAAAAAGAAGAAGCCATGAGCAAAGCTGGGGGTGGTGCCCATCCAAATATAAAAAAGTAGGACAGGGACCAGAGACAGTTCAACAGGACTATAAATGTAAAGTTTGTGCTTTACATTTCAGATTCCTGAGTTTGATTTGTAACATTTCATAGTCCCCTGAGCACAACCAAAGTGACCCCAAGCACAGAGGTGGGAGTAGCCTCAGAGCACAGCCATGTGTGGCTTCATATCAAAAACAAACAAAAAACCTCATAGAGGGGAAAAGCAATAAATATAGGAAATATGAGGAAAGTAAGCTGAAAGAAAGGGGTATCATAGAAGGAATCCCAAAGCATCCACTGTTTTCAGTATGATTCACTCTAAGTCACCAGCTACCATTTCAAAATCTATCATTTAAATAATTTGTATCTGATAGTTAAAAGGCACATGAAAAAGTATTCCACATCATTAATGATTAGGGAGATACAAATCAAAATGAGATAGCATCTCATACCACAGAGATTGGCACACATTCAAAAGAACAAGAACAACCAGTCCTGGTGTGGATGCTGGGAAAAAGGGACCCTCATTTGCTGCTGGTAGGAATGTTGACTGATCTAGACTTTTAGAAACCAATATTGCCCCTATTCTCAAAAAACTAGAAATTGAGTTTCTATATGACTCAGCAATACCACTCCTAGGAATATAACCTAGGGGCCCAAAAACACAATGTAGAAAAGTCCTTGGCACTCCTCTATTCATTGCAACACTATTCATGATAACCTGAATCTGGAAACAACCCAGGTACCCAACAACAGATGAGTGGCTAAAAAAACAGTGGTATATCTACACAATGGAATACTATGCAGCTGTTGGAAAAATGAAATCATAAAATTTGCTTATACATGAATAAATATTCAGAGTATTATGCTGAAAAAAATGAGTTAGAAGGAGATGGATAGACACAAAATGATCACAATCATTTGTGGGACAAAAACGGGGGTGTTGGAGTGATATCACAACCAGTAGGATGTTAGCTTTGCATGTGGCAGACCCAGGTTCCATCCTCAGTATCTCATATGATCTCCCTAGCCTGTTAGGAGTGATTTCTGAATATAGAACCAGGAATAAACCCTGAGCGCCACCAGATATGACTCCAAAACAAAACAAAACAAAACAAATATATATATATATTGCCTCTGTATATTAATACCATATATATATAATAATACCATATGTATATGGTATTAATATACAGAGGCAGTATAGACTAGGGTCAGGAACCATGGTAGGAAGCTTGCCATAAATAGCAGAGGAATGCATTTAGGATAGAAAGAGCTCACTATAATGATAATAGTTGGAAATGATCACTCTGGACAAAAACTGGGTGCTGAAAGGAGATGCATGATACCCTTGAGTAACAATATTGCAACCATAGTGTCTAAAAGGGGAAAAAAAGGAACAAACAGAGACAAACAAAGAGACAGAGAAGAGCTATAGAGGCAGGCAGGGAAGGATAGGAAGGAAACTGGGGACATTGGTGGCAGGAAATGTACACTGGTAAACGGATGAATATTGAACATTGTATAATTGAAATGCAACCATGGGGCCGGGTGGTGGCGCTGAAGGTAAGGTGCCTGCCTTACCGCGCTAGCCTTGGACGACTGCGGTTCGATCCCCCGTGCCCCATATGGTCCCCCAGGCCAGGCCAGGGGAGACTTCTGAGCGCATAGCCAGGAGTAACCCCTGAGCGTCACTGGGTGTGGCCCAAAAAACAAACAAACAAACAAAAAAAAAGAAATGCAACCATGATTATCTTTATTTATTTATTTTGGTTTTTGGGCCACACCCGGCAGTGCTCAGGGGTTACTCCTGGCTCCGTGCTCAGAAATTGCTCCTGACAGGCACGGGGGACCATATGGGGCACCGGGATTCGAACTGATGACCTTTTGCATGAAAGGCAAACACC